>SJYO01046538.1:66299070-66492589 GCA_006410555.1 Capra ibex
AGAAGGAAAAGATCAACGAAATCAACATCTCAATCCAATAAATAAACTGAAAAAAGAACAAAGAACTCCATACGGACATAACGATACTTGAAAGGAGAATCGTGACGAAAATATCACAGGGTGTCCAAAACCCAACAACACAAAAGTAAAAGTAATCAAAGATACGTATAAAACTAAAGAAAAAACTAAAGAAGACACTAAACAACCAATAAGTCTTCACACAACAAGTTGGAGGTATACAACCTTAAAAATTATCAAAAAGAGGACATTAACTCTAGATTAGAATTACGTAATACCAGTCTTTTCTACGAACCTTACTAAAGCTAAAAAAACTTAAATAGTTCAAATCTAAATACCGGGTCCTACACTAGATAGGACCTCTTACAAGGTACTCGTGAACTCTTTTTCCATTTTAAGTAACAAAACCCCACTTTACAGGATATCTATAGTTAATCCAGATTGACCAGATTACATAGTCAATTTCAAACACAAAGAAACAACTAAAAGACAAATCAACTAGACAGGTATCCACACTCACCCCATAATTGCAGAGGGTGATAATAACACAATAACAACTAAAGGGGAAAGTATGAACAATCGTAAACAGAATGTATAACGCCACGAGGATATAACCCACGTATATATAAATATTAACAATATAGAAGAAGAACCTAACAAGGACACTAGTAATACATCACCGGAAGAAACAGAGAAAAGTGTCGGAAACAAAATTTCAGATAAAATAGCCTATACTCATAACGGTGAGGACGAAAGAAAACCAGAGATAAACGCACCATATAGAAAAAGGTCGGGAAGTGAAAGTCAGACATACACAGGGAACAAAACTCCACCCAGAGAACATTCGTCGTATATCTCCCCAGAACAAAAACATAGGTAAGCCGGTCAGAAACAGAAAACCAACCCTGTAAGTTGGGTAAATGCAAATTCCATTAATAACTATTCGTACTAGGGCAATGGTAAATGAAATAACAAAACCCAAGCCCAAATGTGTGGGAAAAGTACAAAGGACAGATCTCTTATAGGAAATCTTAAACAACCTCTCGACCAAACCACCACGACTTAAAAGATTCGAAAACGAACAGACATTTCGAAAACTAAAGAGGAAGCATAAACTTACTCTAGGAACGACCCATGTCATTAGACCCGACATCCAATAACAGAAAGTAGTGAAATTCATACAGAACGGTAAGGGAGGACCGGACTTCTCAAAGATAACTTTCTAGTCGACAATAGGAATGCCCTTAGGGGAACACACAATAAACAACAAAAAGGGAACGACGAAAATTACAAACAAGAAACACAAACTAGAAACAATTAAACCAATTATACACAGAACCCCACAAAGCGGAACCCAAATAGGATAAACCTTGAGAGATATAAAGAACCTGAACCCACTAATAAAGGAAGGGGTAAAATCCCTTCAAAAGTTGATAATAGAGGAGTTCCTAAAAGAGTTCCAGAAAGAAAAACAGAAGAAGAAGACCCTGAGGATATTAAGCTTACAACCTCGCAAAGTATAACAGGACCTCCAGAGACTCTAACAGGAGTAAAGAAAATTAAGCAAAAAGAACAAAGGAGAGACTAAGTAAATAAAGATGGTAAGATAGAAGATAAAGTGATTAGGATAGAAGACGGAGGCAATAAGATGATAAACAACGGAGGTCTCACAAAGACTAGAGTAAATAACGTAATAAGTAATATAAAACTGAGAAAAAATAAAGAAGATCCAGGAACAATTTGGAAAGAACGTAGAAGAGTTAGGAACAGAGATCCGATAAATAGACACTAAGGTAAAACTAAAGTTCTAAAACCTAGTAAAAGTGATAGTTATAAGCCTTAAGAAAGAGTCCATCTAAGGGATGGAGAAGGAGAAAACAAACCAAACCACCCGTTGAGAGGACAAGGAAATGGACGACTTATAAGGAGACAGAGAAGTAGAACTAATATAACGACGTAAACCCCACCGGAAAAATATAAGGCCATTAAACACTTCAAGAGAAATTATACCTCGAAGGAGTGACACCCACCCCAACATAGTCACCGAACAGATCCAAAGGACCAATCCCTCCGAACACAACCTCAAGACCACCCACCTCGACCCAAAGAAGAGAGACCTCACGTCACCTCACTGGTCATTACCCAATACTCTGCAGTTTCCAAACCTTCATCGAAACTCGACGGACATATAACTTCGAGTCCCCACACAAGGACACAACGACCTCTTAAACACACCATACAGAACAAGACCTTAAACAACCAGGAACCCACCTCGAACCAAAGTCACATCCATACCTCCGTAAACTACTCGAGGATAACGAATTACAAGGGACTTAAGTCCTCAAGAGACTACAAAAGTCCGAAACCTGAATTCGGAGGACGAAGACCAAAAGTCAAAATAAAAATGTCATCGGAGATCTGAAGAGGTAGATATGTCGTGACTACTATTTTGTAGATCCAATTTCTACTTTTCAAAGAGGTGTAACTCCCTGTGAGTCTCTCCAAGTGACTCAATGTTCCTCTTCTCTTCTCCCTCCCCCATCAATCTCCACTGACCTTACTCTATGCCACTCTAGTTTTCTCCTCTCTCGTTCGATCGGTCATCAGTGAAGGAATACACGCAAGGAATCAGACCTGGCGAGTCTCCATAAATGCCTCAATATGTCCCTTCTCCTCTCCCTCCTTCATCTGTCTCCACCGGTCCTCCTATTCTCTCTCCTTACTCTTCCTCTCTCTGTTTAGGACGGTCATTGGTCAAGGAATCCACAAGAGGTGACAGACCTTGTGTGTCTCTAAGTGTCTCAACCTATCTCTTCTCTACCCCCTCTTTTCTCTGTCTCCCGTGGACCACCTCTTTTTCCTCTCAGGTTGCCTCCTCTCTTACCAGTTCGGTCATTAGAGTGAGAGTCCATTTTAACCCATCACTTCAAACCCAAAAATTTACATGTTTTAACTGTTGTTTTTGGTTTCTCGTTTCTAATTTTTAGATCTCATCTCCAACCTAAAAGTTTTTATGTTATAATTTCTTTTCTTCGTCTTCCTTTTTCCTTTTTTCTTTCTTTTTTCGGTGTTCTTAATAATTTTTTTTTTTTTTTTGTGGTTATTGGTGGGTTTCTGATATATACCACAAACGGAATTTTTTTTTTTTTTTTTTCTCAGAAAAAAAAACTTATCATTATTATCCAATATCTTTATTTTTAATCTCCTCTTTATCTTCTGAACTGATAATTTTTTTTCAATCTTTCTTTTTTTTTTCTTTTTTTTTTGTCCTTACTAAAATTTTTGTCATTTTTATATAGAACGGGAAGAGACTACAACACCCGTCACACCCCAGTGAAGGTTCCGCCAAGGGAGACAAATTGAAGAAGAAATACGACCAAAAAATCCGAGTGATCAAGTCAGTGCGACACCTCTCCCCCCTACGACGTTTGTTTATCGCGACAGCACACGTGTGTCACAGAGTCGGGTCGACCTGGACAGGGAAGAGCACCGCATGTTTGGCGAGGCCGAGATGCTACGAGTCGACCCTTGACAGACTCCGGCAGGGATCCGACGTACGTGAAGGGGCCAGATTCGGCGAGTCCAAGCCACGAGTCCATCAGGAGTCTCCGTGTCTAAGTCAACCCTGACGCAAAACACAGGAAGGGTCCAGGCTCATCGAGTCCTCAAACCGCTCGCGCTAGCGACGCTGAACAGTGGAAAAGACGGCGACGACGAGTCGAAAGACCCACCTGGCGACCACGGGGAACACTCCGTCTACCACTGTCAGGTCTTGGGGGTCTTCAGAAGCGTTTCTTCGGACGAACGTCAAACCATTCACTTCAGAGAGGCCCAGACGTTAACGGGGAAAGGTCGGGAATGCCGAGACCGACGGACAGGGGCCGCCCCCTATCAGACGTCGGCCGAAAAAGGCAAGGCAGGAAACAAGACACGAGCCAGGACCGCCACAGAATACAAGCTCGAAAAACACACCATCGATAGGGTGTCAGACCAAACGATCGGGTTCAATCTAGCAAGACCGACACGCACCCCACAAGGACGGGCTAAGAATGTTTCGAGACGTCGGGTGCGGAGGGCGCGAAGGGACGGGACGGGGGTGAAGGGTCACCGCCTACGTACGCAGACACGACGAAAAGGCGACCCCCTCAATGACAACCCGAACATTAGACAACCAAAATTAATAAATAAATAAAAAGGGAAGGATAATACAACGGGAGACACAAAGGTTCCGAGCGGTGTCTGAGCCGTCCCTCTCACAAAGGACCACAAACCTTTGGAGAGAAGTATTTTAAGGGAAGGGCCCTGCCCGAAGGGAAGGGCCCTGCCNAAAAGCGCACCATCGATAGGGTGTCAGACCAAACGATCGGGTTCAATCTAGCAAGACCAACGCGCACCCCGCAAGGACGGGCTAAGAATGTTTCGAGACGTCGGGCGCGGAGGGCGCGCAGGGACGGGACGGGGGTGAAGGGTTACCGCCTACGTCCGCAGACACGACGAAAAGGCGACCCCCTCAATGACAACCCGAACATTAGACAACCAAAATTAATAAAGAAATAAAAAGGGAAGGATAATTACAACGGGAGACACAAAGGTTCCGAACGGTGTCTGAGCCGTCCCTCTCACAAAGGACCACAAACCTTTGGAGAGAAGTATTTTAAGGGAAGGGCCCTGCCCGAAGGGAAGGGCCCTGCCTCGAGGGAGGGGTGGAGGAAACAGAGGAAAGAGCAGAAAATATAAAAAGGGATGGACAAAAACTTCTGTTACCAGACGAAAAGACCAACGGACTACAGGAGACGGTCGGATGTCTTCAACAAAACACCTCAAACGAGCCGCAACTTTACAAGAAAACTCCTTAAACACTCCCTCTTTCACCAGAAGGGCAGGATAAGGAGACGGTAGAATCCTGGCGGAGGATTATTATCAAATTTTATAATATATATTGATTCATATCTTTATATATAAATTATAAATTCACGACAGATAACTCTTGATATACCGAATAAAAAATCAGTAGTAAATATGTTTCAGGAAAGGGTAAAATTAGAATATACTAATAAGTAAAATAACCCAAATATACAAAATTAAAAAATATAAAAATTGAATAGTTAAAACGAATTTGAAAACCAAAAGTTTTAAGAATAAGACAATCTTTTACCATATAAAGTGTCAGATTTAAACCACCCCATGATTGTACTGTCAAAATAAAATAAAAGAATTAATGACGGAAGTTTATATGAGAAAATACGGAGGGAAGAAAGGTCAGTAAAACGTCCATAATTTTTCATACGAAGAGAGATTCGGTCAAAGTTTTAGAGTGAAAGAGGAAGTGGTAAGAAAACGTAGAACGAGTCTGTGTTCGACACTAGGTTCTTTAGACGTGACTTCCTTCTGTCATACAGACGAGAAAAGAAGGAGCCTAGAAAAGGGGAGGAGGAGTATGTGATAATGAAAACCAAAACCGATGAAACTTCACTTCAACGAGTCAGTACACTCTGAGAAACACTAGGGTACCTGACATAAGGATGGTCCGAGGTAATAGGTACCTCAAAAGGTCCGTTCTCATAACCTCACCCAATGGTAAAGGAAGAGGTCCCCTAGAAGGGATTGACCCCCATCTTGGGTCCAGCGAACGTAACGTCAGTCTGAGAAATGGGAGACTCGTCGGTCCCTTCGGAACCGAAGAAATCGAGTCCATTTACCTTACCTCTAGATGGACTGTCTCTGGGTTCCACGTAGTGAACCAAGATGACAATTTCAGACACATAGCTACACAAAAGTCTTTATCCATAAGTTTAAGATTTATCAATGGATTCATACCAGTCGGAAGGTATGTCCGTTCAAGACGTAGAAACCTAACTTGGTTGGTGTCTAGTTTTTTACCAAACAAACAAAATTCAGACTTTTTAAAGAATTTCGTTTTGAACTTAAACAACGTACGACCGTTGATAAGTGTATCGTAAATGTAACAGAATCCATAATATTCATTAGATCTCTACTAAATTTCATATGTCCTCCTACACGAATCTAATAGTCATTTGTCCTTTGGTGAAATCTATTTCCTGAACTCGTTGTCCTTCAAACCATAAGTCTCCCCTGGATTAGGGGGTATCTATCCTTCCTTTTGACAAGAAGTCCTTTAGGGTAATCTTGAGGAAAATGGAGGTACGGGTAACGAAGTAAGTAATTATAAGGACCTTATTGGAAAGTACTTGACAAAAATCAGTAAAATAAATTAGGTATAAAAGAAGGAGATACTCCAGTCTCGTAACTGTTTACCAAGTAAAAGTTAAAAATAAAGAAAAAATGAACCGAACACCCTTTAAGTGAGTAGGTAAGAAAGGTGCAGTTTTGAGACTTTCAAGTCCGAGACAAGAAGACTAGACTATAAAGACACTAAGAAAAGGAATAGGAGGTAAAGTTTTCTGTTTGTTTCACTGTTGTTACTATTTCTTAAGGTGCCATAACTAGTCGGTGATAAGACTTATTCATCAAAAGACAAGTTCCGGACCCGATGAGTAGAGAGGAAGGTCCCTTACTATAAGATATGATCGACAAAAGAACAGAAAAGGTATAGAACCTGTCCCCCAATGGATGTCAGAAGGTAACCTACTGTTATATACTGAGAGGATGAATTGGACGAAGTTTTGTAAAAGAAATGTATCAAAGAAAGAAAGAAAAAAAGAAAAAAGTCTTTTACTACTACCATTACCTCAGCACCAGATTCCTGGTAAAACTCTTAAAGGATCCATTTGGACATTTTATATGACAAATTGAAAGACCATGGAAACAAATCGTGTACCCTCTTTGATCTCAAACAATTAGAGTCAAAACCTAGAGATGGCTTTTAAGACTTTGTCATATGTTATAGGAGAAACATACTAAAAATGTCTTCTAGTGTGAAAAATTAAAAAAAAACAAAAAACTTAACAGTTAACGAGTCATGTTGAAAAGTCTTCGAGAGTCAGGAACATATGTTATTCTACTGGTAGTGACAGAAGACATTAGATGTGGTAGAGAACCTCAAGGTTGAGGAGTACCAGACTTTCCCTATCGAAGTCCCAGTCAAGTCAATTCAAGTCAGTGAGTCAACACAGGTCGATAAACGCTGGGGTACTTGGTGTCCTGTCGTCCGGAGGGATAGGTAGTGGTTGAGGACCTCAAGTGTGGTTGAGTACAGGAAACTCAGCCACTACGGTAGGTTGGTAGATTAGGAGACAGTAGGGGAAGAGGAAGGTGGGTGAAGAGGAAGGTGGGAGTTAGAAGGGTCGTAGTCCCCGAAAAGTTTACTCAGTCGATAAGTGTAGTCTACCGGTTCATAACCTCAAAGTCGAAGTTGTAGTCATGAAGGTTACTTGTGAGTCCTGACTAGAGGGAATTTTAACTGACCAAACTAGAGGAACGTCAGGTTCCCTGAGAGTTCTCAATAGAGGTTGTGGTGTCAAGTTTTCGTAGTTAAGAAGACACGATTTCAAAGAATATCAGGTTGAGAGTGTAGGTATGTACTGATGACCTTTTTGATATCGGAACGGATCTACCTGGAAAGAACTGTTTCATTACAGAGACGAAAAATGATACGAGGGATCTAACCAGTACTTAAACGAAGGTTCCTCATTCACAGAAAATTAAAGTATCGACGTTAGTGGTAGACTTCACTAAAACCTCGGGGGTTTTCATTTCAGACGGTGATAAAGGTGACAAAGGAGTAGATAAACGGTATTTCACTACCCTGGCCTACGGTACTAGAATCAAAAGACTTACAACTCGAAATTCGGTTGAAAAAGTGAGAAGAGAAAGTGAAAGTAGTTCTCCGAAAAATCAAGAAGAAATGAAAGACGGTATTTCCACCACAGTAGACACATAGACTCCAATAACTATAAAGAGGTCTTCAGAACAAAGGTCGAACACGAAGAAGGTCGGGTCGCAAAGAGTAATACATTACACGTATATTGAATTTATTCGTCCCACTGTTATATGTTGGAACCGTGTGAGAAAAAGGACAAACCTTGGTCAGACAACAAGGGACAGGTCAAGATTGACAACGAAGGAATGGACGTATGTCCAAAGAGTTCTCTGGTCAGTCCACCAAACGATAAAGGTAGAGAAAGTCTTAAAAGGTGTTAAATAACACTAGGTGTGTTAGTTTCCGAAACCGTCTCAGTTATTTCGTCTTTATCTACAAAAAGAATCTAAGAGACCGAAATAGTTACTAGGTCACCTACAACCGTTAAACTAGAGACTAAGGAGACGGAAAAGATTTTGGTCAAACTTGTAGACTTTCAAGTGTCAAGTACGTAAAAACTTCGGACCGAACATATTAAAACTCGTAATGAAATGATCGCACACTTTACGCACGTTCACACACCATCAAACTCGAAAAAAACCGTAACGAAAGGAATCCCTTACCTTACTTTTGACTAGAAAAGACCAGGACACCGGTGACGACTCAAAAGGTTTAAACGACCGTCTAACTCACGTCACGAAAGTGTTGTAGTAGAAAGTCCTAAAGTTTATCGAGTTGACCTTAAGGTCGTGAAGGTGGTCTAAACAAGTATCACTACAAAGGATTCCAGGTGAACTGAAGTGTAAGTTCCTACAGACCGCGAAACACTCACTAGTGTGGTAACATTAATTTCCCCAGTACTTCTAAAAAAACATGTCAAGAAGACACATAAGAACGGTGGAGAAGAATTATAGAAGACGAAGACAATCCAGGTATGGTAAAGACAGGAAATGACTCGGATAGAAACGTACTCTACAAGGGAACCATAGAGATTAAAAGAACTTCTATAGAGAACAAAGGGAAAGGTAACAAAAGGAGATAACAAACGTAACTAGTGACTCCCTCCGAAAGAATAGAGAGGAACGAGAAGAAACCTTGGGACGTAAGTTTATTCACATAGAAAGGAAAAGAGGAAACGAAAAGTGAAGGGAAGAAAAGTGTCGATAAAGATTTCGGAGGAGTCCGTTGGCAAAAAGAAAAAACGTAAAGAAAAAGAACCCCTACCAGAACTGGGCACAGAGGACATGTTACAGTACTTGGAGAAAGGTATCAAGTAGTCCACGAGACAGATAGTCTAGATCAGGGAATTTAGATAAATAGTGAAGGTGACATATTAATATTCCCTAAACTAAATCCAGTATGGACTTTCGCGATCACCAAAGGGGGTGAAAGAAGTTGAATTCAGACTTAAACCGTTATTCCTCAAGTACTAGACTCGGTGTCAGTCGAGGGTCAGAACAAAAACGACTGACATATCTCAAAGAGGTAGAAACCGACGTTTCTTATATTAGTTAGACAAAAGTCACAACCGGTATACTACTACAGGTATACATCTCAAGAGAAGACAACAACCTTCTCTCACAAAAGATACTAGTCACGTACGAGAACCGTTTTGAGATAATCGGAGACCGAACGAAGTAAGACATCAGGTTCCGGTTTAAACGGACAATGAGGTCCACAAAGAACTGTGAGATGGGAACGTAAGGTCAGGGCATATTACTTTTCCTGTAGAGAAAACCCACAATCAAGATTTTCCAGAATATCCAGAAGTGTCTCGACAAGTTGAAGTCGAAGAAGTGGTAATGACCAGTCCCGTATCTGAACCTAAGGACACTAAAACTTATCAAACGGAACCTTTGTTTGTCTCTAGAGAAACAGCTAAAACTCTAACATAGGCTCATGATGTAAAACCTGAGAAAGTAACTGATACTACCGATGAGGTAAAGAAGATTCCCTAAGGACGGGCGTCATCATCTATATTAACAGAACACTCAATTTAAATGGGTAAGGTCAGGTAAAATCAAGTGACTAAGGATCTTACAGTTGCAAGTGAGAACGGTAGAGGACAAACTGGTGAAGGTTAAACGGAATTAAGTACCTGGACTGTAAGGTGTAAGGATACGTTAGGACGAGAGATGACCTAACCTGGAACGAAGATAGTGGTCAGTGTAGGTGTTGACCCACAACAAAAACGAAACCGAGGTAGGGAAGTAAGAAAGACCTCAATAAAGAGGTGACTAGAGGTCATCGTATAACCCGTGGATGGCTGGACCCCTCAAGTAGAAAGTCAAAGGATAGTAAAACGGAAAAGTATGACAAGTACCCCAAGAGTTCCGTTCTTACGACCTCACCAAACGGTAAGGGAAGAGGTCACCTGGTGTAAGACAGTCTACAGAGGTGATACTGGACAGGTAGAACCCACCGGGGTGTTCCGTAGCGAATCAAAGTAACTCAATCTGTTCCGACACCAGGTACACTAATCAAACCGATCAAAAGACAGTAACACCAAAGTCAGACAGACGGGAGACTAAGAGAGAGCGTTGTAGATGACAGAATTAATCCAAAGAGAATGGAACCTGCAATACATAGAGAAGTACGGACGAGGTCGTTTCGTGTCTACGACAAGGAATCGAAGTCCATTACACTGTCATAAGTGGAGTCACGATGTTGACTAACCTAGTGCCACTTAATTCCGTATCCAAGTCAAGTCAAGTCAAGTTAGAGAGTCAGTACAGGCTGAGAAACGCTGGGGTACTTAGCGTCGTGCGGTCCGGAGGCACAGGTAGTGGTAGAGGGCCTCAAGTGGGTCTGAGTGCAGGTAGCTCAGGTACTACGGTAGGTCGGTAGAGTAGGAGCCAGCAGGGGAAGAGAAGGACGGGGGTTAGGTAGGGTCGTAGTCTCAGAAAAGGTTACTCAGTTGAGAAGCGTACTCCACCGGTTTCATGACCTCAAAGTCGAAAGGGTAGTAAGGGAGGTTTCTTTAGGGTCCCAACTAGAGGAAGTCTTACCTGACCAACCTAGAGGAACGTCAGGTTCCCTGAGAGTTCTCAGAAGAGGTTGTGGTGGCAAGTTTTCGTAGTTAAGAAACTGTGAGTCGGAAGAAGTGTCAGGTTGAGTGTAGGTATGTACTGGCGTCCTTTTTGGTATCGGAACTGATCTGCCTGGAATCAGTCGTTTCATTACAGGGACGAAAACTTATACGATAGATCCAACCAGTATTGAAAAGAAGGTTCCTCATTCGCGGAAAATTAAAGTACCGACGTCAGTGGTAGACGCCACTAAAACCTCGGGTTTTTTTATTTCAGACTGTGACAAAGGTGACAAAGGGGTAGGTAAAGGGCACTTCACTACCCTNGTAGGTATGTACTGGCGTCCTTTTTGGTATCGGAACTGATCTGCCTGGAATCAGTCGTTTCATTACAGGGACGAAAACTTATACGATAGATCCAACCAGTATTGAAAAGAAGGTTCCTCATTCGCGGAAAATTAAAGTACCGACGTCAGTGGTAGACGCCACTAAAACCTCGGGCTTTTTTATTTCAGACTGTGACAAAGGTGACAAAGGGGTAGGTAAAGGGTACTTTACTACCCTGGCCTACGGTACTAGAAGCAAAAGACTTACAACTCGAAATTCGGTTGAAAAAGCGAGAGGAGAAAGTGAAAGTAGTTCTCCGAAAAATCGAGGAGAAGTGAAAGACGGTATTCCCAACACAGTATCCAACCTGACTCTTTTAGACTAAGCAAAAGATATCTATGACTCTGGTTTAGTCGGGTAGACTTTATACTACATCCTTTGTGTACTTACGTTGAAATCCAGCTCAATCTCGGTGTCCTTTACGTTTTTAAAACTCGCTCTCTGTACATATCTTTTAATGTTTAGTTTGTTAAATTTACAGGTAGTTACCTACTTGTCTACTTTTTACACCTTGTATATGTTAACTTATAATAAGTCGGTATTTTATTTCTTTAAGGACTGTAAACTTTGTTATATTTACATGGAACTCCCGTAACACGATTCACTTTTTGAGTCTCTTTTTGTGGCATACTAGAACGAATGTGTACATACTTTTTGACTTTAGTATCGTTACCTTCCATCTTACCACCAATGGTACCGACGCCCCAACCGTCTTTAGTCTTCTTCAACTAGTAACCTGAAGGTTATTCTACTTATTCTAGACCTTTAGATTACATATTGTACTGTTTATATCAATTGTTATAACTTAATATTAACCTTCAAGAATTTTCTCATTTAGAATTTACAAGAGAGGTGTATGTGTTTTTGACATAAATATACTCCACGACTTACACAACGTAAAAGATTCAGTGAAGTCAGTACAGGTTGACAAACGTTGGGATGCCTGACGTCGGACGGTCCGAGGAGACAGGTACCCTTAAGAGGTCCGTTCTTATTACCTCACCCAACGGTAAGGGAAGAGGTCCCCTAGAAAGGTTGGGTCCCTAGTTTAGACACAGAGAATGTAGATGGACGTAACCGTCCACCCAAGAAATGGTGATCGTGGTGGACCCTATGGGAATAAAAGTATTAGTAAAACGTTGTATATGTACATAGTTTAATCGTACAATATATTGAATCTGAATGTCTGATATATAGTTAATATAGAGTTATTTTGACCCTTACTTTTCCTCTCAAATTTTAGATTGGTTCTTTCAATATGTTTCTTACCTTAACTAAATACTCTAAGATCAATGACGGTCTGGGCTGAAATGAAATAAAAAGTCCTCAGAGATCAGAGTGTTTTATCTTTCCAGAGAAAAATACGTACGGTACAACTTTCCCGAGGACGAAGAACGTGTCCTTACTTCAGATTGTTTTGTGAGACTCTCAGTTCAAATAGACTTAGTAGTTACATTTTTACCCTAAACGTTGAAGAAAATAGGAGAGTTTTTGGTATATTCTTTCCTACAAAACATACGTAAAATGTCAATTTCTTTGTTTTCATGTCTGTCATTACTGGTTGTAGTGTTTCGATCTTTCTTTTTAGAGGTCCCAAACTAAGAAAAAAAAAAAAAATTACCCATAAGAAAAAATTAAAAAATAAAAAAATGAAATGTTATGACATAACCAAAACGGTATGTAACTGTACTTAGGTAGTGTCCACATGTACTCAAGGGTTGGGACTTGGGGGGAGGGTGGTGGGAGGGAAATAGTAGAGAGACCCAGAAGGGTCATGTGGTCGGGGTTCGTAGGACACAGGACATAGCTTGGATCTGATCGCTAAACAAAGAATGTACTATTATATGTACAAAGTTACGGTAAGAGGGTTTAGTAGGGTGGGAGAGAGAGAGGGTGTCTCAGGTTTCCAGACGAGAAATGTAGACAAACAGTAAGATATATATACACAATCATATGACTTAACCACAAAAAGAAAGACCGAATGAAGTGAGACATATTAGCCGAGGTCAAAGTAGGTGGAGTAATCTTGACTAAGTTTACATAAGAAGAATTACCGATTCATTATGAGGTATCACATATACATGGTGTCGAAAGAATAGGTAAGCAGACGACTACCTGTAGATCCAACGAAGGTACAGGACCGATAATATTTGTCACGACGTTACTTGTAATCCCATGTGTACAGAGAAAGTTAAGACCAAAGGAGCCACACATATGGGTCGTCACCCTAACGACCCAGTATTCCGTCAAGACAAACATCAAAAAATTCCTTATAGGTGTGACAAGAGGTATCACCGACATGATCAAACGTAAGGGTGGNATTACCGATTCATTATGAGGTATCACATATACATGGTGTCGAAAGAATAGGTAAGCAGACGACTACCTGTAGATCCAACGAAGGTACAGGACCGATAATATTTGTCACGACGTTACTTGTAATCCCATGTGTACAGAGAAAGTTAAGACCAAAGGAGCCACACATATGGGTCGTCACCCTAACGACCCAGTATTCCGTCAAGACAAACATCAAAAAATTCCTTATAGGTGTGACAAGAGGTATCACCGACATGATCAAACGTAAGGGTGGTTGTCACATTCTCCCAAAGAAAAGGAGGTATGGGAGAGGTCGTAAATAACGAACACCTGAAAATCTAGCGTCGGTAAAACTGACCACACTTTACCATGGAGTAACACCAGAACTAAATGTAAAGAGACTATTACTCACTACAACTCGTAGAAAAGTACACAAACAATCAGTAGACATACAGAAGAGAAGACATAATCAAATGATTACTACAAATTGTCTAACAGTACTTAAATCGTATAATTTCGTACACAAATAATAGAGTAACAAGGATCCAGTTTCCAGACTTGTACCACATTATTCTGAGAGATAAGTATCAGAGTTTCCAACTATAGTTCACAGTCGGTCGGGAGCAACAGTAGACCTTCGAGATCCTTCTTAAGTGAAGGTTCAACTAAGTTCAACAATCACCTTAAGTCAAGGTACGTCAACATCCTGACTCCAAAGACAAAGAAATGTCCAATAGTCGATCCTCGACGAAAATCGAAGAGTCGTAGTGGTTACAAGTAACGGTCAACCGTAGGGGTAGAAGTATCATTATTAACATTTAGAAAGAACCCAGTTTAAGGAGAGTACGAGACTTATAAAAATAAGTCTTTTTCGGATCAGGTAAATTTCACAAGTTGACTAATCTAGTCCAGTTAACTCTGGGTAAAGGGAAAGAATTTAGACTAAACCCTGTAATTAATGTAGACTTTTTAGGGTAGTATCGTCTTTGATCTAATCACAAAATGACTCATTGACCTTTCTCTATACACATAGGACTCCCACCCCTTAGAACCGTCGGTAGAAACTTAAGATGGATAGTACAGGGAACAAGATGAGACGAATTCTAAATTTAAGGTTTCTGACTGGACAAATTACATCGGACCAGTGTCTATATGTGGAACTGACGAGTGAGAAGACTAATGTTATCTCCGTCTATAAAAAGGTTACATATTAACTATAAAAGAATTAGATTTTTATTTTGGCTTTACGGTACCTCCCTTCTTGTTTATATAAACGTATAGGGGACCAGAACACTCAGAATGACGGATACCTCTCTCTTAACTTTATTATTAATGGATTCCTTCCATTTTCTTGTCTTCAGGTTCCGTCTTCAAGGTAAGGAATTATCTAGGACATCATAGAAGAGACAACAGAGAAGATCCAGTCTTAGACTTGGAATATTATGCACTTTTTCCTTTGCGGGTTCGTTTCATATTCTTTCGATTTCTCTAAATCACAAGAATATCTCCATACATCTTTCTACAGAAATGACTCTACTTACATTTTGATCCAACAGTCGTATTCAACTTAAAAATTTCACATCTCACACTTTTACATAAGTCGGTCACAATGACTTTAAAAGGGACCTCTTTCCTTACCAGTACAATTAATCTTTTTGACCTGTACATGTCTATGCTTCAAACCTGTTAAATTAAATCTTGTAAGAAATTTTATTTCCACCGATGAGAAGGAAACTAGAAACATGACGAACTTGTTATTACTTCGTATTAAGACTTCACGAGAATTCTACTTGGATCGACTACTCTAAGTATCAAATAACTTTAAGGAACCACGGTTACTTTTATGACTCTGATTGTTCGATTCTGGAATAAAAAGTTTTAATGACGGGTACGATAAAGATTAAGATATGGTTAAAGATTAAGATTCACAATCTGACAAATATATAAGGAACGGAGACCAATTTATTAGTCGGTAAACCTTTCTTCATCATAATTTAAAGAGCTCCTTTTTAACTATGTTCTTGGAAACTTCTTAGTATATTACCTTATGATATTAGAGAGGGAAACAACACGACTTATTGAGTCTTTATACGTGTTCATTTCGTTACTCACTTATAAATCAAAACCAAATTAAGTGATATTAAGTTAGTTTAAAATTTATTGTTTCGATAGGTAAGAACATATTACTATATTTTAAATTTGTTATTACTTAAAACCTTAACTCCATTTAATCAGTAATGACGGAAGATTTCTATCGTACAACATAATCCTTGGTCTAGAGGTCTTGAGTAAAGTTATACGGAGACATCCCGATAAAGTAATTTACGTTACGTAAAAATTCAACGAAAAATTTTTCTTAATCATCCAATTGAGACAAATTTCTTTAACCTTAAATAGTGATGTAGGAAGGTTCTTTTTCTCAATGTGTTTAACTTTTAGTTACTAACAGGAATCTGAGGGTACTTTTAACTCAAACATCCCTTTAGAGAGTGGGGTTGTATATCTCTCTACTCACTTATATCTTTTAGTGACGACTCCGGACGAATGACCTCGTCTTTGGTGTCTCGGTTTTTTTCATCCTGGTGAATGAACTATTAAGACTACTGACAACCTCTGTCTCTGACCCGATCGAACTCATAGTCTTTGAGACCGTCGCCGTCCGAATAAGAATCCCTTAAGGGGATATGGATCGTCCTTAGGATATATGAGGTCTAAAAAAGTCATTTCCGTAGTCTTTCTAGGAAAAAGACCAGTGACTTTGGTCTGAGTGTATATTATGACTACACAAGTATAATAGTCTTTACCTTAAATTTTTTAACTCCCATTATAAAATTCCAGAGGTCACTCCTTTTGTTTTACTTTTCTATCCATCATTTACGTCTCTTAGAGACTTTCTTTACATTTCTTTACGATCTTTATTTATACTATTCTCTTTATCCCTTTTTTATAGATACTCAAATTTTTAACTCGTTATCTCTCGGGGGTCAGTCTTTACGTTTCTCCTTTTTTCTTACCTTTTTGTTTTGTTTTGTTTGTTTTTTTCGTTTGTCTTGATTGTGGATTCTTGACACCCTTTTATAGATTTTCCAAACTGTACGTATATTGACCTTATTCATTTACTCTTCTTTCTCTTTCTTCTTGTCTTCTTTATCATTTTACTATTACCGGTTCCTGAAAGGTTTCAATTATTACCTGTTGTTTAGGTTTAGGTTCTACGAGTTTCTTGTGAATTTGTTGTTTTTTTATTGTGGTTTTGGGGTTTGAACCCATATAATACAAACGTGACATCTTTTGGTTTCTTATTGGTCCTCTCTTTTTTCGGAAGAATTCACTTGTTACGTCTTTTTATCTTCTTTTAGATTACCTTTGTGATCACCAGAGAAGTTCTTTTAATCTGCGGTTCCCTTGTAAAGTACGTTACTACCCACGTCATTTCCTGTCTTCGTCGTTCCTGGATTGTCTTCGCATTCTCTAATTGTTTTCTACTGTTCCTATGTGTCTTCTTGACATTTTTTCTTTTTTTTCAGAATCACTTAACCTATTGGTTCTACGACATCAGTGAGTTGATGTCGGTCCGTAAGACATTACACTTCAGTTCACCCGGAATCCTTCGTAATGATGTTTTCTTCGTCCACCTTCCCTACCTTAAGGTCAACTCGATAAAGTTTAGAATTTTCTACGACGACGATTAATACAATTTCACGACGTGAGTTATATAGTCGTTTAAACCTTTTGAGTCGTTACCAATGTCCTGACCTTTTCCAGTCAAAAGTAAGATTAGGGTTTCTTCCCGTTACTGTTTCTTACAAGTTTGATGACAAGTCACCACGAGTAGAGTGTGGGATTGTTCTTTTACGAGTTTTAGAAAGTTTGATCCGAAGTTGTTATACACTTGACTCTTGCAGGTCTATATGTTCGACCTAAATCTTTTTCGTCCCCTTGGTCACTAGTGTAACGGTTGTAGGTGACCTAGTGACTTTTTCGTTATCTTAAGGTCTTTTTTTTTTTGTTGGAGATAAAGAACTGATGTGATTTCAGAAACACACTTAGTGTTGTTCGACACCTTTTAAGAATTTCTCTACACTTATGGTCTGATGGAATGGACTGAGGACTCTTTCCAGTTCTTCGTTGTCAATCTTGGTTTGTTTCTTGTTACCTGCCCTAGTTTTAACCCTTTCCCCGTGCAGTTCCGATATATATCAGTAAGACGAATAAATTGAAGATACATCACATATAGTACGCTTTACCATCCGACCTACTTCGTGTTACACCTTAGTTCTAACGACCCTCTTTATAATTGTTGGAGTCTATACGTCTAATATAGTGAGATTACCGTCTTTAGTTTTACCTTATTTTATTGGAGAACTACTTACACTTTCTCTTCTCATTTTTTCACCGAATTTTGAGTCTTAAGTTTTTCACTACTAGTACCATAGACCGGGGTAGTTAAGTACCGT
The DNA here is from genome assembly GCA_006410555.1 of Capra ibex. NCBI lineage: Eukaryota > Metazoa > Chordata > Mammalia > Artiodactyla > Bovidae > Capra > Capra ibex. The sequence goes on from SJYO01046538.1 coordinate 66,317,057, forward strand.
TTATATACCCCTTTTTTACCATTGTTACTGTCTATAAAAAAAAACAGCAACAAGGTTTTGGTGACGTCTACCACTGACGTCTCCACTTTAAGATTTTAAGAACAAGGAACCTTCTTTTCAATACTGTCTGGATCTGACGTATAATTTTTCGTCTCTGTAGTGAAACGACTGTTTTCAGTAATGTCAGTTTAGATACCAAAAAGGTCATCAGTACAAGTATACAATCTAAACCTGGTATTTCTTCCGACTTACGGTTTCTTAACTACGAAAGTTTGACTTCTGAGAACTCTTAGGGAACCTGACGTTCCTCTACTTTCGTCAGTTAGGATTTCCTTTAGTTGGGACTTATAAGTAACCATCCTAACTATAACTTCGATTTCAAGGTTATGAAACCGGTGGACTACGTTTTTCGACTGAGTGACCTTTTCCGGGACTACGACCTTTACAAACTTCCGTTTCTCTCTTCTCTCGTCGTCTTCTACTCTACCAAGTTACCGTAATAGTTTAGTTACCTGTACTTAAACTCGTTTGAAACCCTCTGTCTTTTCCTGTCCCTTCAAATAGTACGATGTCAGGTACCCGGGGGTCTCAACCTTTGTTAAATCGAAGATTGTTGTTGTATGAACTTCTTGAAGGATTTAAGTTTTTCTATTCTTTTACATGACTAACATTTCTAACCTTCATTTCACAAAAATGTACGATTCCCGTACTAACAGATATATCTTTTGAGATTTCCGTTATGGTTTCTTACTAGTTTGATGGTGTGTTGACGTGAGTAGAGTGTACGATCATTTCATTACGAGTTTTAAGAGGTTCGGTCCGATTCGTTATCCACTTGGCACTTGAAGGTCTACAAGTTCGACCAAAATCTTTTCCGTCTCCTTGGTCTCTAGTTTAACGGTTGTAAACGAACTAGTACCTTTTTCGTTCTCTCAAAGTCTTTTTGTAGATAAAGACGAAATAACTGATACGGTTTCGGAAACTGACACACCTAGTGTTATTTGACACCCTTTAAGACTCTCTCTACCCTTATGGTCTGGTGGACTGGACGGACAACTCTTCGGATATACGTCCAGTCCTTCGTTGTGAATCTTGACCTATATCTTTTTGTCTGACCAAGGTTTGTCCTTTTCCCCATACAGTTCCGACATATAACAGTGGGACGTATAAATAGAATATACGTCTCATGTAGTACTCTTTGCGACCCGACCTTCTTCGTGTTCGACCTTAGTTATAAAGACCTCTTTATAGTTATTGGAGTCTATGCGTCTACTGTGATGAGAATACCGTCTTTCACTTTTTCTTGATTTTTCAAAGAACCACTTTTACTTTCTCATCTCACTTTTTCAACCGAATTTCGAGTTTTAGGTCTTTTGATTCTAGTACCGTAGGCAGGGTAGTGAAGTACTATTTATCTACCCCTTTGTCACCTTTGTCACCGACTGAAATGAAAACCCCCGAGGTTTTAGTGAAGTCTACCACTGACGTCGGTACTTTAATTTTCCGCGAATGAGGAACCTTTCTTTCAATACTGGTTGGATCTGTCGTATAATTTTTCGTCTCTATAATGACATGTTTGTTTCCAGGTAGATCAGTTCCGATACCAAAAAGGTCATCAGTACATACCTACACTATCAACCTGATATTCCTTTCGACTCACGGGTTCTTAACTACGAAAACTTAACACTACAACCTCTGTTAAGAACTCTCAGGGAACCTGACGTTCCTCTAAGTTGGGTAGGTAGGATTCCCTCTAGTCAGGACCTACAAGTAACCTTCCTGACTACGATTCCGACTTTGAGGTTATGAAACCGGTGGACTACACTTCTCGACTTAGTAACTTTTTCTAGGACTACGACCCTTTCTAACTCCCACCCTTCTCTTCCCCTGTTGTCTCCTACTCTACCAACCGACCGTAGTGGTTGAGTTACCTACACTCAAACCCATTTGAGACCCTTAACCACTACCTGTCCCTCCGGACCGCACGACACCAAGTACCCCAACGTTTCTCAACCTGTGCTGAATTGCTGACTTAACTTGACTTGGTTTTCTGATGTCCTTTTTGTAAAAGACCTTGATTATTTATAATCGTTCCAACATCCTATATCACAGGTATATGTTACTAGTCAACGAAAAGGACGTTCGGTCATTCCTTGTAGACCTTTAATTTTTTTAAAAAAAAAAATTAAATACTTTAATGGTTGTCACGGTCCGACGCTGTCATGTCCTCGTCGCCTCTCTTCGATGGGGGAGGGCTCCGGTCACCGCCGTCGGTCTTCCTCGCTGGGGTGCAGGTCCCTCGCCACCGACGCACCCGCGGACTTCCGGATCTCCTCGATAAGGTGTAAGTTCCAACCCTCCCCACTGCCACTTCTCTATGGGGTGTACGTTCCATTCTCTATGGGTTGTACGTTCCATTCTCTTTGGGTTCATTCTACCGTCCACAACGTTCTCCCGTCTGTGTGACTTTGGTATTAGTGTCTTTTGATCAGTTAGATTAGTGTGATCGTGGTGTCGGAACAGATTGAGTTACTTTGATTCGGTACGGGACACCCCGTTGGGTTCTGACCAACCGTGCCACCTCTCCAGACTGTGTTACACCAGGTGACCTCTTCCCTGACCGTTTGGTGAGGTCATAAGAACGGAACTCTTGGGGTACTTGTCATACTTTTCCGTTTTACTATCCCATGACTTTCTCCTTGAGGGGTCCAGTCATCCACGGATTATACGATGACCTCTAGTCACCTCTTTATTGAGGTCTTTCTTACTTCCCTACCTCGGTTTCGTTTTTATTATGGGTCGACACCTACACTGACCACTATCTTCGTTCCAGACTACGACATTTCTCGTTATAACGTATCCTTGGACCTTGCAGTCCAGGTACTTAGTTCCGTTTAACCTTCACCAGTTTGTCCTCTCCCGTTCTCACTTACAGCTGTAAGATCCTTAGTCGCTTGATTTTNTTTTATTATGGGTCGACACCTACACTGACCACTATCTTCGTTCCAGACTACGACATTTCTCGTTATAACGTATCCTTGGACCTTACAGTCCAGGTACTTAGTTCCGTTTAACCTTCACCAGTTTGTCCTCTCCCGTTCTCACTTACAGCTGTAAGATCCTTAGTCACTTGATTTTACCTGACCTTACCCACTTAAATTGAGTCTACTGGTAATATAGATGATGACACCCGTCCTTAGGGAGTCTTCTTTACCTCATCGGTAGTACCAGTTGTCTCAGGTTTTACGTCATGAACCTACGTTAGAGTTTTTACTGTTTTACTAGAGATAAGTAAAGGTTCCGTTTGGTAAGTCATAATGTCATTAGGTTCAGATACGGGGTCATTGCGACTTCTTCGACTTCAACTTGGCAAGATACTTCTGGATGTTCTGGAAAATCTTGATTGTGGTTTTTTTCTACAGGAAAAGTAATATCCCCTGACCTTACGATTTCATCCTTCAGTTCTTTGTGGACCTCATTGTCCGTTTAAACCGGAACCTTACACCTTACTTCGTCCGGTTTCTGATTATCTCAAAACGGTTCTTTTATGTGACCAGTATCGTTTATAGGAGAAGGTTGTTGTGTTCTCTTCTGATGTGTACCTGTAGTGGTCTACCACTTGTGGTTTTAGTCCAACTAATATAAGAAACGTCGGTTTCTATCTCTTCGAGATATGTCAGTTGTTTTTGTTCTAGTCCTCGACTGACACCGAGTCTAGTACTTGAGGAATAACGGTTTAAGTCTGAATTTAACTTCTTTCATCCCTTTTGGTGATCTGGTAAGTCCATACTGGATTTAATTTAGGGAATACTAACATGTCACCTTCACTCTTTATCTAAATTCCCGGATCTAGACTATCTATCTCACGGACTACTTGATACCTGACTCCAAGTACTGTAACATCTTCCTCTGTCCCTAGTTCTGGTAGGGGTACCTTTTTTTTACGTTTTTCCGTTTTACCGACAGACCCCTCCGGAATGTTTATCGACACTTTTCTTCTCTTCTTTTTCGTTTCCTGTTTTACCGACAGACCCCTCCGGAATGTTTATCGACACTTTTCTTCTCTTCTTTTTCGTTTCCTCTTTTCCTTTCTATATTTGTAGACTTACGTCTCAAAGTTTCTTATCGTTCTTCTCTATTCTTTCGGAAGAAGTCGTTAGTTACGTTTCTTTATCTCCTTTTCTTGTCTTACCCTTTCTGATCTCTAGAGAAGTTCTTTTAATTTCTGTGGTTCCCGTGTAAAGTACGTTTCTACCCGTACTATTTCCTGTCTTTACCATACCTGCATTGTCTTCGTCTTCTATAATTCTTCTTCACCGTTCTTATGTGTCTTCTTGATATGTTTTTTCTAGAAGTACCGGTTCTATTAGGACTACCACACTAGTGAGTGGATCTCGGTTTGTAGGACCTTACACTTCAGTTCACCCGGAATCTTTCGTAGTGATACTTGTTTCGATCACCTCCATTACCGTAAGGTCACCTCGATAAAGTTTAGGACTTTCTACTACGACACTTTCACAACGTGAGTTATACGGTCCTTTAAACCTTTTGAGTCGTCACCGGTGTCCTGTCTTTTTCCAGTCAAAAGTAAGGTTAGGGTTTCTTTTCGTTACGGTTTCTTAAGAGTTTGACGACGCGTTAACGTAAGTAGAGTGTGCGATCATTTCATTACGAGTTTTAAGACGTCCGGTCCGAAGTCGTTATACACTTGGTACTTGAAGATCTATAAGTTCGATCAAAATCTTTTCCGTCTCCTTGGTCTCTAGTATCACGGTTGTAGGTGACATAGTGCGTTCTCTCAAGGTCTTCTTGTAGATAAAGACGAAATAACTGATACGGTTTCGGAAACTGACACACCTAGTGTTATTTGACACCTTTTAAGACTTTCTCTACCCTTACGGTCTGATGGACTGGACAGAGAACTCTTTGGCATACGTCCAATCCTTCGTTGTCAATCTTGACCTGTTCTTTGTTATCTGACCAAGGTTTGTCCTTTTCCTCATGCAGTTCCGACATATAACAGTGGGACGAATAAATTGAATATACGTCTCATGTAGTACTCTTTGCGACCTGACCTTCTTCGTGTTCGACCTTAGTTCTAACGAACCTATTTATAGTTATTGGAGTCTATACGTCTACTGTGGTGGGAATACCGTCGTTCACATCTCCTTGATTTTACGAAGAACTACTTTTACTTTCTCCTCTCACTTTTTCAACCGAATTTCGAGTTGTAAGTCTTTTGCTTTTAGTACCGTAGACAAGGGTAGTGAAGTAACCTTCATCTAACCCTTTGTAACCATTATCAAAGTCTGAAATAAAAAACCCCGAGGTTTTAGTGACGTCTACCACTGACGTCGGTACTTTACTTCAACGAATGAGGAACCTTCCTTTCAATACTGGTAGGATCGATCGTATAACTTTTCGTCTCTGTAATGAAACGGTTGTTTCCAAGCAGATCAGTTCCGATACCAAAAAGGTTACCAGTACATACCTACACTCTCAACCTGACACTTCTTTCGACTCGTGGTTTCTTAACTACGAAAACTTGACACCACAACCTCTTCTGAGAACTGTCAGGGAACCTGATGTTCGTCTAAGTCAGGTAAGACTTCCTCTAGTCGGGACCCTAAAGAAACCTCCCTTATTACGACTTCGACTTTGAGGTTATGAAACCGGTGGACTACGTTTCTCAACTGAGTAACCTTTTCTGAGACTACGACCCTCCCTAACCCCCGTCCTCCTCTTCGCCTACTGTCTCCTGTTCTACCGCCCTACCGTAGTGACTGGGCTACCTGCACTCAGACTCACTTGAGGCCCTCAACCACTACCTGCCCCTCCACACCGCACGACACTAAGTACCCTAACCTTACTCAGTCTATACTGACTCGCTGACTTGACTTAATTTGACTTGGTTCTTGTGTCTCATAAATCTTTTTATTTAGGTTCATTTATATACATCCTACACATTCGTCTTTTCAAGCTTTGTTTTACTATTTGTATCATTTTCTTTTGTCGGTTATTTGTCTCTCGATAAGGTACAAGTCCCCCATCTTTTAAGTTATGATAAGTATGGCACGACGACGATCAGTCAGCACACACTGAGACACGTTCGGGTATCTGTCGTTGGATGGTCCGAGGAGGTAGGTACCCTAAAAGGTCCGTTCTCATGACCTCAGCCAACGGTAAGGGAAGAGGTTAAGTATGTTATTAAGGAACCTTTAAATTAGAAATCAAAGTCGTGTTAGAGTCAATCTTAAGGTCTAGCGATAAAACATTGGTACCCATCTGACTAAGATTTTAAATATACCTTTCTGTTTCCAGGATCTTATCGTTGTACCATGATTGCACTTCTCGTATCTACCTTATAAGTGTTATGAACTAAAATTTAGAAGGATTTTTTGATGTCATTAATTTAGTAACACCATAACCACTTTATTATCCTTACGTTTAATTACCTTCTCTTATCTGTCAGATCTTTATCTTGGTATGGTTTATTCTTTAACTAAAAGTTGTTTACGTAATTTTGTCACGTCACCTCTTTACTACCAGAAATTTGTTAATAACAACTTTTTTGGCCTTTCAGTTATACGTATTATGTTCCTGGATCTATCTATAACATATGAAATGGGTTTTTAATCGAGTTTTTACCTGATATTTAAATTTACATTTTACGTCTATCCTGGAATATAGTTAGTTCTCTTATTTGATCTTACTAGGTGTACTATTACCCGATAATAACCTCTGTAGTCATAGTTGAAAATGAATGGAATTATATCTAGGTTACCTATGTATATCTTGATAAACATCTATTCACATTTATTTCCTGTCTTACCGATACAGATCCTATTGTCAAACTATTTGTCTCGGTACAGAACAAAAATAAGGATTTTTTATACTCTTTAGAAACTGATAAACCTGTATCCCAGTAGACTATCTACTACACTAGACTGTTAATGTCAGTTCTAAAAATATTATTCAAGTCAAGTTAAAGTTAACGAGTCAGCACAGGCTGAGAAACGCTGACGTACTTGGTGTCGTGTGGTCCGGAAGGACAGGGAGTGGTTGAGGGCCTCAGGTGGGTTTGGGTACAGGTAGCTCAACCACTACGGTAGGTTCGTAAAGCAGGAGACAGCAGGGGAAGAGGAGGGTGGGGGTCAGAAAGGGTCGTAGTCCAGAAAAGGTTACTCAGTCGAGAAGTGTAATCCACCGGTTTCATAACCTCAACGTCGAAGTTGTAGTCAGGGAGGTTACTTGTGGGTCCTGACTAGAGGAAATCCTACCTGACCAACCTGGAGGAACGTCAGGTTGTCTTAGAGTTCTCAGAAAAGGTTATGGTGTCAAGTTTTCGTAGTCAAGAAGACACGAGTCGGAAGAAATATCAGGTTGAGAGTGTAGGTATGTACTGATGACCTTTTTGGTATCCGAACTGAACTGTCTGGAAAGAATCGTTTTATTACAGAAACGAAAAATTATACGATAGATCCAACCAGTATTGAAAGGAAGGTTCCTCGTTCGTAGAAAATTAAAGTACCGACGTTAGTGGTAGACATCACTAAAACCTCGGGTCTTTTTATTTCAGTCGGTGACAAAGGTGACAAAGGGGTAGATAAAGGGTACTTCATTACCCTGGTCTACGGTACTAGAATCAAAAGATTTACAACTCGAAATTTGGTTGAAAATGACTAAATATTAGTCTCTCTCGTATACTTAATTTATTCGAGTAAACGTCTTACTTTGAACTTATTCAATATAAGTATAAACCCACACCGAACAATGTGTTCGTCATATTATTATTAATCACCATTGTTTAATTATTTTTAGTACTCCATTATCCTATAACTTGTTAATAAACTGTTTAATAAACCATACGTAGGGTAATCTAATACTCGAGGTATACGGTCCCTTAAAATAAAAAATTGTTCATGTATAAGTCTTAGATCGTGTGTCAGACTATTTATGTCCCATAAGTCGTTATAAACGGTTTATTAACTTATAAACAATTATAAACAGTACTCACATGTACTATTCACAAAACAGTCCTTTTAATCTAACCAGACGCCATAATCAGGGGGTTTGAGTGACCGAAATTTGTTTTGTAAGTGAATTATGAGTACTGTTCTGGTGACGACTAAACCCACTGAGAATTCCTGACAACAGTAGACTATTTACTACAGTAGACTGTTAATATCACTTCTAAAATTATTAGTCACACCATTAAGTCGTTAGTCCAACAAATCCATAATATCTAGGTAGTGGAGTTTATACTCTGGGGGAAGGACTTATAATATCGACACCTTTACTCCTCGACTCTTAACGGGTCCCCGAAAAGTAATCTTAAGGTAAGTTAAGGTAACTTAGTTAACTTACTTACCTTAAAGTAAGTTAAGGTCTTCCTTACGTACAATAAAACCTCGAAGATGTGTATTCATTTCCGAAGGATCCACCACGTCACCGTTTCTTAGACGGACGGTTACGTCCTCTGTGTTCTCTACACCCAAGTTAGGGACCCAGCCGTTCTAGGAGACCTCCTCCTTTACTGTTGGGTGAGGTCATAAGAACGGACCTCTTAAGGTACCTGTCACCTCGGACACCCGATGTCAGGTATCCCAGCGTTTCTCAGTCTGTGGACCGTCTCACTGACTCATAGGTGTGTCCATTCTCTTCGAGGTTTCATACCCTCGAGATTGTGTTCAAGGAGGAATTGACGTTCCCCTCGACCCTTTGTATTTTTTCCTTTAATCTATCAACCAATCATAGTAACGGAGGAAGAGGTATTAATAAGTTATTTTAAACTTAATTACTTACTTATTTACTAATATTACTTCTATTTTATTGACTTCGTAAACAAGTAGTAAATCGGAGGACAGACCGTAAACTGTAATGGTTTGTGAAGGATGGAGGTCCAGAAAATAAATATATTACTGAGAAGTCATCGACCAACAAACGATAATTCCAACTAAAGATTTTTTTACGTCAGAATGTAAAAAATCCAGATTTAAAAAATAAAGAAAGTAAACTGTTCATGTATTACTGTGACTGTTGAAAGTAGTTATATATTGACAGAAATTTCTGGGTGAGACGTATTTAGTAGACAAAATTATTACAAGTGAAAATAGGAAGAGTAAGTTTCGAGTAATACTTTATATTATTGTATCCTTGATTTGTCGTATACCCAAAGAAACTACTGGTATAAATATTCTCTTTAAGATCAGAGATCAAAGTAAGAAGTTCAAAGTCTAGTCGAATTTTCCTCTGAAACTTTGAACTCAAGAATTTCAGAAACTTATATTTGGTTAAACGTAAAGATCTGTCTTTCATGGACTTTATGAATAAGGAAGTTATTAATTCAAAAAACATTACTTTACTTCGTTAGTTGGTACAAAGAATTCTTCTTTATTTTCATCATAGTATCTCCCCCTTTCTCTCGTCCATTCTAAACATGTGCAACGTTTTACTTCCTTTACGATTATCCGACGATCTTGGTTTCACTTCAATCTGAGTGTATCGGTACTTCTTCTTTCAATTTGAAAGAAAAAGAGTATCATACACGACACGAAACAGTATATCAGTAAAGGCTGATAAACTCTGGGGTACCTGACGTCGGACGGTCCGAGGAGACAGGTACCTCTAAGAGGTCCGTTCTTATGATCTCACCAACGGTACGGGAGGAGATCCTCTAGAAGGGTTGGGTCCCTAGTTTGGACCCACAGGGAGTAACGTCCGTCTAAGAAAATGACTGACTCGGTGATCCCTTCGGGTTCTTATGACCTCACCATCGGATAGGGAAGAGATCTCCTAGAAGGACTGGGTCCTTAACATGACCCCAGAGGACGTAACGTCTCTTCCGTTACCGTTGGGTGAGGTTATGAGAACGGACCTGTTAGGGTACCTGCCTCCTCGGACCATCCAACGTCACGTACCCCAGTAATTCTCAGCCTGTGCTGATTCGCCGAAGTGAAAGTGAAAAGTAAAAGTACGTAATCTCTTCCTTTACCGTTGGGTAAGAACATAAGAACGGAACTCTTAGGGTCCCTGCCCCCTCGAACCACCCGACGGCAGATACCCGAACGTGTCTCAGTCTGTGCTGACTTCACTGAATCGTTGTCGTCGTCGAGGACGTAACGTTCACCTGAGAAATGGTCGACTCAATGGTTCCTCATATGGATCGTATAATTCTGACCCTTTATGTCATAAAAATAAAGGTTCAGAGTCCAGGGGTTAATAAACGTTAATAGAATTCCCATCTATGGTGGGAATACCGTCTTTCCCTTCTCCTTGATTTTTCGGAGAACTACTTTCATGTTCTCCTCTCACTTTTTCAACCGAATTTTGAGTTGTAAGTCTTTTGTTTCTAGTACCGTAGGCCAGGGTAGTGAGGTACCCTTCATCTACCTCTTTGTCACCTTTGTCACAGTCTGAAATAAAATAACCCGAGGTTTTAGTGACGTCTACCACTAACATCGGTACTTTAATTTTCTGCGAATGAGGAACCTTCTTTCCAACACTGGTTGGATCTATCGCCTTTGTTTTCGTCTCTGTAATGAAACGGCTGATTCCAGACAGATCAGTTCCGATACCAAAAAGGTCATCAGTACATACCTACACTCTCAACCTGACACTTCTTCCGACTCGGGCTTTCTTAACTCCGAAAACTTGAAACCACAACCTCTTCTGAGAACTCTCAGGGAACCTGACGTTCTTCTAGGTTGGTCAGGTAAGACTTCATCTAGTTGGGACCCTAAAGAAACCTTCCGTACTACGATTTCGACTTTGAGGTCATGAAACCGGTGGAGTACTCTTCTCAACTGAGTAACCTTTTCTGAAACTAAGACCCTCCCTAACCCCCGTCCTCTTCTTCCCCTACTGGCTCCTACTCTACCGACCTACCGTAGTGACTGAGCTACTCGTGCTCAAACTCACATGAGACTCTCAACCACTACCCGTCCCTCCGGACCGCACGACACTAAGTACCCCAGCGTTTCTCAGTCTGTACTGAGTCGATGACTTGACTCGACTTGACTTACAAATCAAAAGCATAAGTCTTTTCGACTACCTATAAAAGTGAAAGGGGAATTTACTATGTTCGGTGGACTTACTTTAATAAAAAACTGACATCAGTCACATCACTATAACCATCAGAATACGTCTCGACATACTATTTAGTGTGACTGGTTTAAGGTCTAGGACCAAGTTAGTGAATGGAACTACAAAACCCGGTTAAAAAGGTCAGAAGTCAAAAGAGTAGAGATTCACCCTTTGATTGTTAGTGTGTAGTGTCAAAACCCCTAATTACTGTGTTGATTGTATACGTTTCACAGGTTACATAATCGGAAACAGTCGAACCCAACGATATCGTTTTATGGTTTCTACCAACAAATTTGTTGTCTACAAATGAGGAGTCAGTTTCGAAATAGAGTAGGAGTAATAGAAACTTCTGGAAAGAAGGTTTATGGTGGTGTGATCCCCAATCCCGAAATCGTATACTTAAGCCCCTCTAAGTAAGTAAGATATCGGCATAGGATTCACGAATGGAGTAATATCCACCACTCCACTTCAGCGAGTCAGTACAGACTGAGAAACACTGGGGCACCTGACATTGGATGATACGAAGAGGCAGGTACCCTAAGAGGTCCGTTCTTATGACCTCACCTAACGGTAAAGGAAGAGGTCCCCTAGAAGGACTGGGTCCCTAGCTTGGGCCCAGAGGGTGTAACCTCCGTCTGCGAAATTGGAGACTCGGTGGTCCCTTCGGGATTTGAAAAATTTAATTTAATATTAACTGAATCTAAATACACGTATTGTAGTACTAAGTTATAGAATTATGTAACACTTTACTGATGGTGTTCAGATCAATAGTATGTTTCAATAATGTTATTATAACTAATATAAGGGATACAACATGTAATATAGGAACACTGAATAAGTAAAATATTTGTCTCAAACGTGGAGAATTAACGGAAGTGAATAAAATGGACAAGGGACGGAAGAAGGGAGACTGTTAGTGGTCAAACAAATATTCAGACAAAGACAGAACAAATAGACAAAAAATCTAAGACATATATTCACTTTAGTATATCATAAACAGAAACAGATTGAATAAAGTGAATCGTATTATATGAGATCTAGGTAGGTACAACAGGGTTTACCTTTCTAAAGTAAGGAAATGTACCGACTCATTATAAGGTAGTGTATATACACATATATATTATAGTGATATATCATATACATATATATTATATGGTGAAGAAATAGGTAAGTAGATACTACCTGTGAATCGAACGAAGGTTAAGAACCGATAACATTTATTACGATGTTAATTATACAACAACAATAACACATCAACGATTCAACACCGGTTGAGAACACTGGGGTACCTGACATCGATCGATCTAAGGAGACAGGTACTCTAAAGGGTGTCTTCTAATGGACTCACCCAAAGGTAAAGGAAGAGGTCTCCCTGCAAGGACTGGGCCCCTAACTTGGACGTAGAGAACGTAACCGTCCATCTAAGAAATGGCGACTCGTGGTCCCTTCGGGTGTTATTTGTATCGTTACACATACACACACACACACACACACCACTTCAGTAATTCAGTACAAACTGAGAACTCTGAAGTACCTGACATGGGGTTCAGAGGAGACAGGTGCCTTAAGAGGTCCGTTCTTATGACATCACCTATCGGCAAAGAAAGAGGTCTCCTAGAAGGATTGGACTCCTGACTTGGACCCAGAGGACGTAATGTCCGTCTAAGAAATGGTTGACTCGGTGGTCCCTTCAGGTATATATACACACATATTTGCGTATACATACGTGTATATATATTCATGTGTACTTATGTATACACACATATATTAATATATACATAGAAAATATTAAATATAAAAGTAAAAGAAGTCTATTTAAGAGTCTTTAATTTGGAAACCTAATATACTATCAAGATGAAAAATTAAAAACTCCTTTGATATATCACAAAAGGTAACGTCGACGTGGTTAAATGTAAGAGTGGTTATTATGTATTCTCAAGGGAAAGGATGTACAAGAACGGTTGGGAACAATAAAAGATAGAAAACCTATTATCGGTATTCTAAAATTTTCTAAAATATCCGTATCTCGACATTCTAAAATCAACTTTTTTAATTTTAACGTCAATTGGAAATATTTGAGATTATAATTTCTCAAGTTTACAGATATTTAGGTCGATGATATTCTGTGTCATCAATACTTTTCACCAAAAGGTCGGGGTACCCTTTTCACTATTAAGTCAACCCACCTGGTTTTTCATTAAATGCTGACAGAAGTTTGATTTTCTTGTGACACTTTAACCTTTTAAGTTCTTCCGTTCTGTATTTTATCGTGTGTCGGGATGTCAGAAGGTCTTTCTTTCCTTTTTGTTTTATTTTGTTCATACTTTAATCTCTTTCATCGTACTTCCGGTCACAGAAGTTCAAAACGGGACATAGATACACGTCATTCGTGTGAATTACAAAGAGTATGTTATAATAATTTTACTATAATTGAAGGACCTTATATCGTAAAACTGAATAAACAACTTCAAAGATCTATATGAATACACATAACATACGTTCATATATAATTACGAGAACTTTGTTTAACGATGTCCGTACGAGACCGTGTGTCATCTACCCCTTATCCTTAAACAAAGAGTTCCTAAACGAAATATTAAATTATTAACTACCGTAAAGTTAATTATTTAATATATATATAATAAACTAATCTGTATTTTTCTTATACACTGTATTAGGTCAAGTATAGGTGTCTTTGACTGACGTCTTCCTGGTCAAAAAACCAAGTGAGAGAGGAACCCTTGACCCCTCCCACACCCTTCTCTTATCGAGACCTCCTCACTCCCTAAAAGTCGTGATCTAAATCCTTCGTTGGATCCTTTCCCTTGGGCCTCCACTCACGACAATATTGTTTCATAGTGTTTGACCCATCGAATCTTTTGGACGGTAAATAAAAGAGTGTCAAGACCTCTTGTCCTCCGATTTTTACTCCATGACCGTCCCGGTACGACAGTTCCGGTAATCTCTTCTTAGACAAAGTCCCGAGTGAGGATCGTTCATGTAACGGAAGAAAGAAGAAAAACACAGAGACATAATAGAAGAGAAAAGAACACAGACGAAGAAAAGTACTCAAAAATACAAAAAATATTTCTGTGGTCAGTAAAATAATATCCGTGACGGGGTACGGTTATACTGGAGTAGAATTGAAATTAATGTAACTATTGTTGGGATAAAGGTTTATTTCGGGGTAAGACCATCAATCCTAAAGTGGCATGTTTACAATTCCCTGTGTAAGTTAGGTATTATCACACAAATACCATTTTCCAAATTTTTAATGTCCGGTGGTAAATCTCTACCTTCGTAGAAGTAGTCAACACTTTATCTCAAGAGAATAAAAGAGATCCTCTTTTGATTTCAGTTACATTACTCCTTTGAAAGGACTGTAATTAAATAAAGACAGTCTCAATCCGGTGTTAATTCTATAAAGATTAGATCCAATAAGAGATAATACGATATGGTACCATTGGAAACCAAGAGTACCTACAACTACACGTACACATTCAGGCCTTGTACTAGAGTAATCCTTTAGGTTTACCCAATAACAAGTCGACCTTCATTTTGTGACTTATGATGGTTAGTAATATCCTATAGTCTATCGGACCCCGACTTTATTTGAGTATTTAAAGAAGAAAGATGACATATAGGGAGGAATACACCTCGTACTTGTCCTTCTTCGTAAATTAATACCCTATCTTTCTTTATTCAACGATCTATCGGTTTCTACAACGAGAAAGGTTCCATGGTTCATATCAGAGTAAAGATATAACCGTTCTCGGTTCTCAACGATATTAGGTATACCGAGTATAAAGGTCTCTTGTCTCTTCCTATCTTTTACTCATTTATAGGAAATTCCCTGTTTACTTTTTATAGGTAGTGTTTTAACTTTCTTTGTTATTATAAGTTAATAATCTCTACTACGGTCTGTTTCTTTATAAGAATCTATTATCACACATAGTATAAGGATTCAATGTTTTACCCATTGTCTTATCGTAAAATATCAATTTTAATTGTATCTATGTACTTGACCTCTTGTTTGTCATTATACCCTGATCCTCCTGTTTATTAAGGTTCTTCGATAGAGTTTTCTTTTTTTTTTTCTCTCTCTCTCTTACACTTGATTATCTGACACAAGTCTACGTAACTCGTCCCTAAAGGAGAGACATCTCTTTCCTATTTACTTTTTTTTTTCACGGAATTTTTTATCCTTTTATTATAAAGTTCGGTGTCAAGTAGAGGTCTGGGACTCTTGAAATGAGTGTCGTAATGTTTCTGTCTTTCTCTCTCTTTCCCGTTTATTTTGATGAAAGTCCTTCCCGTTTGTCTCTTAACAGTTCTTGAGAGACTTTGTTTGGTTGGAACTAAGTTAGAAGTCCCATCTCTATTCCGTATACTCACCTTTTTAGTGCTTGTGAAATCAATTAATACCTAATTAATCGATTTCGGTCCAAGGATTCCTTATCCCCATTCAAACCCTTCAGTATTTAAATGGAGTTTAAAATACATAGTGGAATCGTCAGGGAGACTTAACATTAGACGATCCTTAATACACAACACAGGTACGTCATTCTAAACATCAAACACAATCGAGACAGAAAGGCATTATTCCTCCAAATTTGAGATACATTTCTTTCTTTTGTATTTTTTTCCGAATCATAAATAAAACCCCTCGTCCCATTTCACAATATGAACCTTCTGACGTAAAGTGATATGTTCGACTAAACCTCTAAAGACTTCCTATTTTCTCGTTTACCCACTACCGTCAATGACTTTCGTTCCATTACTCTGACTCGGACTCAGATTCCGTCACCACCTTGTCCTCTTACTACTCTCTAAGTCGTGTTAGTGGAAGAAAATGAGTGTAGAAGATATTGTATAAAAGAAAAAAGATTACAAAAAACCTTCAACGAATATATAAAGAGGTCCTAGTTAAAATAAAGGACTTCCGGAAATCACTTTTGGAAAAAGAAAAGACAAAACTTCGAACTATTAAGAATCTAATTCTACAACGAAAGTAAGGTGTCATGTATAAAGTGTAAAAAGTTGACTCAAAGATTTTATGTACGAAAATAAATAAAAGGATCGTGAGAAACGTGGAGATAAGAAAGTAACTAAAAGTCTTTTCAAAATACATTCAGTAAAGTAATAAAAAGAAGGAAAAACCGTAATTCGGAATCCTTGACCAAAACGTAATTAGACTCTTTCTTCGAAGTGTGAAGTAAATAATTGATGTGTAATTTTTCTTTAAAAGTAAAAGATGACGACATATATCTGGTTGTGTTTAGGAGACAAACCCCACTTAGAAAAGGAATTATGGGTCTTTGTAGATATTTCGAAAGATATCGTCAAACTTATAATTTGTGTCTCCTCAAAATAAAACTTTGATTTTTTTGGAAAAGAAAGAAGGATAAATAAAAGTTTTAGTCCGTTTAAATAGAAGCACAAATGAATAATATTCCCTTCGCACAATATTAAAGATACGTATAGGTTAAGATTCGTCTACGACTTTTTTTTACAAAGACACGAAGTAATGAGATATATAAAATAACGAATAACAGAATATTACACATTCTATAACTCCTTTGTCACTACCTTCTTTACTTCTATCAAGGATAGGATTTCTTCGAACACTAGAAATACAATAACTACATTATTGGTTATCTTGATAAAAAGGTTGTAATTCACTAAATAAAGTATCGAAAATGAAAGGAACTTTCCTAATTAAGTAAGGTAACGTATTAGTGTTCCATTCATTTTGTCAACAAACTACCTATATTAAGTATAAAACTCATTTAAAATTTGTCCATTGAGGTGTTTCGAGACCCATACACGTTTCCACAATTAGACTTGGGGAGTGGATGGTGTATACACAAAGAATAGGAATTATAACGATTATAACCGGATACGTGATACCGTCCCGACTGAGTATTTTTTTATGGACTTCCTGTGTCCTATGTCTAGATTGTCACTTTATTCAAAATATTATTATTTGAATTTACTTCCTGATTGTATTCTTTTATATTTATTTCAACCAAAGATCGATAAAATTTTATATTAGTCGTTTTTATACGATAAATAACTGTTTCTTTTTGATTTTTCGTTTACAGTTCCATCCTTTCGATAGAAGTCGAATACACTGTTTTTTAAGTACATATGATATGTCTTTTCGAGAAAATTTAGTTATAACATTTCTTTGTCGTTTTCTACTTTGTACGTACATATTATTACGTTCTATGAGTCGAAGTCACAATTATCAAGGTTAAAGTACTTTTACAAATAAAATATTCTAACGTCTTCGTAAAAGTACTAGTGTGGATCACAAACAATGATTTTTAACTTCATGTCTAAAAAAATATGGGCACTACCATGATATTTGACTGTTTTTACCAAAAATCTACGATTAGACCGTTAGAAGTAGGTCCAAATTTTACCAGTACAATAAACTGGTGGAACAAAGTAAAGATTCTCAAATAAATGGGTCTTATTATAAGTATGTCGATGTATAAATACGAACTACTAGTGCTATCACGACAATGGACGTTATTATCTATTTATACTTAGTTTTCGAGAAGAGTTTATTGACCTGAAGTCTATCACTGTGGATAAACCCACAGACACTCCAGACTCGTGATTCCTAATCCTAGAGCCTCATGTGTACTGGTTACATTCTTTATTTACTTTTTTTTTTTTCTCTTTTCCTAGGTCTATAAATGATTCTATTTTTCCTTACCAAGAACCCCTTTGTTAAAGAAGAGAAAAGAATGAAGACGAAATAGATCTTTCACTAATAACATTATCTTGCACAGATTTTCTTCACGACACTCCTAATTTACTCAACTTACAAACGAATCTTTTACGAAATCATATATCGTTGACGATGTACATAACAATAACGAAAAAATGATAATAATTTTTTCCCCTTTGAAAATGAACCAATTCAATGAAGTTCTTTGAGTAGGTCTATCTGACTTAAGATATTTAATAAAATTTTGTATGAATCTCATTGTACACGTGTAGACACTCAAAATTGTCCGAAATCTAAGTGTGTTTGTGGATGTACTATCCCTGTATTTTCTTCAACAAAAATTACTAAAATCAAGACCGACTATTAAATTTGTTTGAATACACATCCTCGACAAGTTAGAGATACTCGTTTAGTAAGAGAAATAAGAGAAAAGAATAAACGAAGAAAAACATTTGATAGTTTTCTTCTGTATCTCTGTCGTACTCCCCGAATATACACTAGAGGATTTCTTACCTTATCGAGACTCCTCTAGTCCGGGTAACTCCTACCACTCCGATATCTGTTCTTCCTTACGGAAACACAGAATCTCTGGATACATGAGAAGAGAGGACTCCTTACAAGGTAAAAAACGAACTAACCACGAACAAAATGGACGTAAACGGAGACTTCTAAAACCAATTTGTTGTTGTTGTTGTTGTTGTTGTTGTGAGTCTCGTGTCTTAGAGAATCGAACTAGCCTCAGACCCCTAATGGGAGGCAATAGCATTGGAGTGGAGACGAGATCGACCGACACCCGGAAACGTAGAGACGGTGTAGAGAACACAAGGGTGTCAAATGGGGTCCAAGAAGACACTCCAGGTGAACGAAGACGGAACCGTCTAAGGTACCGTCCGATAGACCAAGAGTCTAGACAATTTACTGGTTTGCTTGTGTCACGTCCCCTGTCGATTTTCCACTACAGAGGTGTCCTGTAATCTGTCCTTTCTTCCCATTCTGAAAGAACAGGAAGAACCACTTCCCTTTTAAGTCTGTGTTTCGTATTAATAAAGTGACAGACCAGGGACTCATCAAAGTGAAGGGTGTTAGAAGACCCCACTCTTCCCCCGGTCGAGGGGAGTGGGGAATGAGTTTTGTAAACTAAGAATTCAAAACTCAGAACCAGAACTGTACACATAATCACTAAATAACGACTACGACGACGATTCAGTGAAGTCAGCACAAGTTGAGACACGTTGGGGTATCTGCCGTCGGGTGGTCCTAGAGGGTAGGGACCCTAAGAGGTCCGTTCTTATTACCTCACCTAACGGTAAAGGAAGAGGTCACGTACTTTCACTTTCCACTTTCACTTCAGCGAGTCAGCACAGACTGAGAAACACTGGAGTACCTGACGTCGGATGGTCCGAGGAGGTAGGTACCCTAAAAGGTCCGTTCTCATGACCTTATCCCACGGTAACGGAAGAGGTCTAGATAACGATGTATTATGATAACGATCTTTAAATCGTCGAACTGTGTTGTGTAAATAATAGAGTGTCATAGGCACCCAGTCCTCAAGTCCTGTCAAATCGACCCAGGAGACTTTCCGACGTACTTTTTCAACCGAATTTCGAGTTGCAAGTTTTTGGATTCTAGTACCGTAGACCAGGGTAGTGAAGTACCGTCTATCTACCCCTTTACCACCTTTGTCACAGTCTGAAATAAAAACCCCCGAGGTTTAGTGACATCTACCACTAACATCGGTACTTTAATTTTCTACGAATGAGGAACCTTCCTTTCAATACTCGTTGGATCTATCGTATAACTTTTCGTCTCTATAATGTAACGGTTGTTTCCAGGTAGATCAGTACACGTGTGGGCACCACCTAAGTACAACTACATACTGTTTTGGTTATGTCATAACTTTTCATTTTAAATTTTTTTTTTTATCTTGAATGGTTTTTTTTTTTTTTCTGATACCAAAAAGGTGACCAGTACATACCTACACTCTCAACCTGACACTTCTTTCGACTCGTGACTTCTTGACTACGAAAACTTGACACCACAACCTCTTCTGAGAACTTTCAGGGAACCTGACGTTCCTCTAGGTCGGTCAGGTAAGACTTCCTCTAGTCAGGACCCACAAGTAACCTTCCTGACTACGACTTCGACTTTGAGGTCATGAAACCGGTGGAGTACTCTTCTCAACTGAGTAACTTTTTCTGGGACTACGACCCTCCTTAACACCCGTCCTCCTCTTCCCCTACTGTCTCCTACTCTACCGATCTACCGTAGTGGCTGAGCTACCTGTACTCAAACTCACTTGAGACTCTCAACCACTACCTGTCCCTCCGGACCACACGACAGTAAGTACCCCAACGTTTCTCAGCCTGTGTTGACTCGCTGACTTGACTTTCCGACGTTAGTTCTACAGTTGATACCGAAGTCAGAGTAGACTCCCAACTAACCGAACGAGTCCAAATGTATTGAGTCAAGTAATGTCGACATTCTGACCCCCAAAATCAAAGAACGACCGTCGACCCAGTTCCGACGGAAGTCGAAGATCTTTTGTAGGTCAAAGAAATGTACACCTCAAAGGGTTGTCCCGGTCAACGACGAAGTTTCTGTTATTTCTTCTTTCTCTGAGGTCTTTCAACCTACGATATTAGGATACATCATATTAATGTATAAACGAATATGTGTCACTGTATGTAGGGTGATAAAAGTGGTAAAAGACAAAAGATCTTCCATCAGAATCCAGTATAAGTGGGTGTTCCCTCTCCTAAGTGTACAGGTCTTACCGTTCTCCTTCCCTCATACGTATATGTAATTCATTTGTGGTCTTATAAAATTATTTACGTCTTGAGATATAAAACACTAAAAATCCCCTTTTTTCGTACCGATCTTCACGTTCACGAATAAATAACACACTTAACTTAATTTTAAGAGAGAACTGATCTCTTTACCCGAAGTCACAACGTTTAATTTTCAATTACGAAGTATTTGTTTTACAAAAAAAAATTTTAACAAAACGGCACTCACATTAAAGAAAGATCAGTCTCTTAAAGAAGAATCTCTAAAAACAAGTACTGAAATACTCATGTCAAAACCGTGATGTGTCGAGTCAAGTCAAGGTAGAACAACGCCGACACGTCTATCAAGTTCAGTTAGTTACACCTGTCTTCGTTTTATACGGTGAATGTCCGGAATCCCTTTTTCTTAGAAGGTGTATAAGTCAGATGAATGAAAAGAAGATATCTAGTACTGTAGTTTTCTCATCCTTTCACACCTAAGACTTATTGACGTAACTCATTTACATATACGTATGAGGGACGGAGAACGGTAAGACGTGTACACTTAGGAGAGGGAACATCCACTTATACTGGATTCTGATGGAAGATCTTTTGTCTTTTACCACTTTTATCACCCTACATACAGTGACACATATTTCGTTTATACATTAATATGATGTATCCTAATATCGTAGGTTGAAAGACCTCGGAGAGAGAAGAATGGGTGGGTTCGGAGTATGTGTGGTATAACGGGATACCTTCGTTCTCTGAGAGGAACACAATTCCAGTGACTCGAAACCCCTAACAAGTAATTTTATCGGAGTGGATCTAATTGTGTTCATTTTTAATAGTACAGAATGCCTACACTCCTCTTCTAGTAGATTGTCAAAAAGTCTACTATTACCAAAAATTAATTATAGTACCCACTTCATAAATTAAAAGACCTAATCCGTTGATAATGTCTGTGACTTCATAGAACTTTATAACTAAGTAGATTCAAAGAAAAAAAAAAGCAAATTAATGTCGTATCTCTTTTTGCAAAGTTTTTACCACTTCTTCTTTTTATCAAAGTGGGACAAGACCCAAAGTCTCTTATTCTACATCTTCCAGAAGAAATACAAACGTTTACCACGGATCCCTGTTTATTTATATGAGTCCGTGACACAAAGAGTCTACTTACAAAATTTAGGAAAAAAGAGGGACATTAACAGGATTTCTCTATTATTTTAACTTTCATTCTGAAAAAGGGGTGTTAAAGGTAAATATACGGGATAGTTACTCCAGTGTTATGGTAATTAATAGATTTTCTATAACAAGGGTAATACAGGTGTCCCTGAATGAGTTGTTGTACTGTCTAAAGTGACAGTCCCGTATAAAGAGGACATTATTTGATATAAAGGGCAGAAATTAAAATAGAATAATCATGACCAATAAAGTCGAGGGCTTCGAAGAAAAGAGGAACTTGTAACTATTTCTTTCTATAGAAGGAAAAATTTTCTCTGATCACTTCGAATTGATCTTACATAAGAGTCTAACCAGGAGTAATATTCATTTACAATACACGAGATCTGTAATATAAACACTCAATACATTTCATACTTAAGTACTAAATAATGAGTTAAAAGAGATATCGATAACTTAAAAGTAGGACATTTCAAATTTAAACCCCTGATGTTTCCGTTGTGAAGTTTTGATATACTTCGATACTATTGAAAAGAATTCCTTATTACATGTGAACTCTTACCAATAGAAAAAACACAAAAGATAACTATAACATTTACCGTTACATTAATAGAAGGAACACCCTTTTCTCCTCCCGTTCAGAGGTCTCTTAATTCTCTCAGAAATTCTATATGAGAGTATCTATGACCTCAACAGGGACTATCTTCACCACTGACCGTATATTGAGTGAACTGGAAGTCTTACTACCGGAGTCACGACACACCTAACCGTCATGCCACCATACCTTTGATAAGTCTTTTTTTGCTATTGAACTATACAGGGGACTCAAAACGGTAGGTATACATAAAGAAATGGTGAACCTATTAAAGCTCTCCTTTTCGGAACGAGTTAATAGGACGTTACTTTCCGTTATCTTTACCTTGTCATATCCGAGTTTAAGGTCGAAAATCACATCGTTTCTGTGAACTCGAAAATTGAGGTATCTTACTTAACGTTTCACGTGGTTATTATTTATACTGATGAATTAATAATATTAATAGTGCACTCCTTATTTTTAAGCCATCTCTTACGCCTTACAACTATTAACAATTTCAACCCACCACTCATGAACCCCAAACAATATGAGAACACGTAAAACATGTACAAACTTAAAAAATTTTAGGTTTCCAAAATATTTTCACTGAGTAATAAACATACTTCTAGGTTCAGAATCCTCGTTTCGTACCGAAGTCTCCCGAGTTACTACTATCTTCAATCTAAGATCTACCACCACTCAATTGTATCACCTTATCACCTTCTCCATCATTCTTTGATAGTCTACACAAACATTCTATAAATCTTCAATCTCGGTTGTCACAAACTATTACTTCAGATACCTTACACTGACTGTTTTTCGTCAATACTGACATGTATATTTAAAATAGAGTTAAAGAACATGAATTTTTACTTAAATACACAGTCGTCATAAAAGAGGACCTGATCCCATAAACAACTCCGGATTACAAACTATTAATCTTAGATGTTTATATATCCATTCTAATCTACTTTCTGATTTTACAAAGAGGGTTTAACTTTAACAGGTTAAAGTTTCCTCTACACTGGAAAAGTTTTAGTTTGACCGAAATGACGAGAGGAATCGTAATGAGTGTCTATCGGGAGTCTAGTATTGTTATTCATAATGTGTAGTCAGAAGACAAATACAAAGTTTCAGATTATATATAAAGAATAAACGACATAAAGTCCTATTATATCGAAATTAAATTTATTATTACTAATAATAATACCCAAGTCTCTCTTCAGTGTAACACTGACATTTTTGGAGATCGTTAACTCATTTCCACACCCCCCTTTGACCCTTGACGACACCCAAAACCGGGGTTGTACTCATCCGTATTCAAGTTTCACACTGAAGAGATTTCCCATACACTTATCTTTGAGGTCACAGTAGAGTTCTCGAAGAACGATGACAATCTATAACTCGTCTTGATATTTATAATCCGTTAAGAAATTTTATTTTAAAAATAAACCTTCCTTAAAAAATAATGAAAACGGTATAATAATAGTAATGTGTATACTTGATAAAAATTACCTTGTATTATGCCATTTCAACTTCGGGACCCCTGTGCCGTGACCCTTGTTCGTCAGGTTTAGGATTACAGTCAAGACTCCGACGACTTAGTGTTTGAAAACTGACTACTAACGAAATGGTTATAGTCCGTTAAGAACGTAGTTTAACCTAATTATCGTGTTACTAAGAAACATTAGTCTTATAACTTTTATCCTAGTGTCAGTCACCGTCCCCAATAACTTCTGACTTAGTCCGAAAGACACCCCTTCGGACATTGAACTTTCTGTCCCAACATTGAAGTTTCTGTCCTGAGACTAAATATAAACTTCATGAACTAAACTATAACCCTTTGGTTTCAAAACTTATGTTTTTGTTGAGGAATTACTCTGAAAATAACTGAAGGATTAGTTTTAATAGGACTAGAGTGGGATAAAGAGATTATCGTAATGATAAAGTAAAATAAACATCGTAAATAATGTTAAACACTACGAGAGGAGATCAAATACAGGAATAAATGTCAAAGGAGAAGAATCTTATATTCGGGGAATACTCCTTTCTAGAAGGATTGAACAAATGAGAATATATTGTTAGTAGATTATATTAAAGACAACGACTCATCCACCAGACATAAATAAACCTAAAAACAACAACAACAATCAACGAATCAACTCAGACTCAGATATTCCGGTTGACCTGACATCGGACGGTCTGAGGAGACAGGTACCCTAAAGGGTCCGTTCTTATGACCTCACCCAACGGTAAAGGAGGAGGTCCCTTAGAAGGGCTGGGTCCCTAACTCANGTAAATAATGTTAAACACTACGAGAGGAGATCAAATACAGGAATAAATGTCAAAGGAGAAGAATCTTATATTCGGGGAATACTCCTTTCTAGAAGGATTGAACAAATGAGAATATATTGTTAGTAGATTATATTAAAGACAACGACTCATCCACCAGACATAAATAAACCTAAAAACAACAACAACAATCAACGAATCAACTCAGACTCAGATATTCCGGTTGACCTGACATCGGACGGTCTGAGGAGACAGGTACCCTAAAGGGTCCGTTCTTATGACCTCACCCAACGGTAAAGGAGGAGGTCCCTTAGAAGGACTGGGTCCCTAACTCAACCGTAGAGAACAAAGAACGTGACCGTCCGTTCAAGAAATGTTGATCACGGTGGACAACGACGATGACGACGTCGATTCACCGAAGTCAACACAGACTGAGACACGCTGGGGTATCTACCTTCGGGTGGTCCGAGGGGGCAGGGACCCTAAGAGGTCCATTCTTGTGACCTCACCCAACGGTAAAGGAAGAGGTTACGTACTTTCACTTTCACTTTCACTTCAACGAGTCAGCACAGGCTGAGAAGCGCTGGGGTACCTGACGTCGGATGGTCCGAGGAGGCAACTACCCTAAAAGGTCCGTTCTCATGACCTCACCCCACGGTAACGGAAGAGGCTCGCGGTGGACAATTTCATGGCAATTAAGTTTTGACTCGGCATCACCCGTCCTTTCTCAATTGTCGTCCTAATGTTAGGTAAGAAAGGGTGATCCTCTCATATATACCCTCCTTTTAGTTTGTTTGTTTGGATCTACCCACCGGTTTAGTGGAACTTTTATAACTACCCGGATTATTATCCTTTACGGTAAACGATGATCCTCTCACCGTAGACACTTTACGAAAATCGTTCTACTTGATCAGATAGATCCACACGAATACGATATATTAGGACCTTAGAGACCTAAATATCCTGTATCGAAGTATCTCATATGTCAGGAGATTGATAACGTCTTTTTTTCTCCACAAAGTTCTAGTTTTATCGAGGGAAAGAAGAGAATTACTTCCACTTTCTTCTCTCAATTTTTTTTGATTAAACTTCGAGTCATAAGTCTTTCGATTGTAGTATTGTAGACCAGAGTAGTGAAGTACCGATTATCTACCCCTTTGTTACCTTTGTCTCTCTCTGATAAAAGAACCCGAGGTTTGAGTGACACCTACCACTGACGTCGGTACTTTGATTTTCTGTAAACGTCGAACCTTCTTTTCGATACTATTTGGATCTGTTACCTAATTTTTCGTCTCTGTAGTGAAACTACTGTTTCCAGGAATACGAGTTTCGATACTAAAAAGGTCATCAGTACATGTCTACACTCTCAACCTAGTATTTCTTCCGATTCAAGACTTCTTGACTATGTAAACTTGATACCACGACTTCTTCTAAGATCTCTCAGAGAACATGTCATTCCTGTAGTTTGGTCAGTTAGGATTTCCTTTAATTGGGACTTATGTGTAACCTTCCTAACTACGACTTCGAGGCCAAAGAAACCGGTGGACTACCTTTCTCGGTTAAGTAACTTTTTCTGGGACTACGAACCTTTCTAACTTCTGTCCTTTTCCTCCCCCGTTGTTTTACTCTACAAAACCACCGCATAGACTGAGTTACCTGCACTTAAACTCGTTTGAAGTCCTCTATCACCTCCTGTCCCTCCCGACCGCACGACGTCAGGTACCCCAGTGTTTCTCAGTCTGTACTGACAATGACTTGTTGTTGTTGTCACATTCACTGTACCGACGTATGTAGTGAATCTTTTGATCATACAATGTAGACTCAGTGTTTCGTCAGATTGTACCGTTCTTTCACGGTCCTGATATCGTGACCGTTGAGACGTAGAGAGAGAAGAAATGGATGTGGAGTATTAACGTGAACTTTGTTAAACATTTAGAATCATGACTCATTCTAGGGAACAAGAATACTCAGAATACTAGGAAACAAGAAATACCCTAGACGTTTGGAAAAACCCTAGACGTTTGGACACTCAAATAGTATTTCGTCCTCATTCTCCCTTCGTCTTGTGCACTTCCAATTCCTTACTTACCGAAAGTTCAAATGGACAACTTCTTTCGGAAATAGACTCTCTCGGACTCCTTAGAGGATTAACAATAAATTTTAATGAGAACGTAAAGGAACGAACATGTCAGGGTAAATTAAAGTTTCAAAATTAATCCAATAAAAATATTAATATTCAAACTATAACAGGTTAATCTCAAAAAATATTAATAAACTGTTCATCTTTTGTTTCTCTCGACCATTATTTGAGTACGTATCCAGAGACTCCTATAATATAGAATATATTCGTACTTAAAGTGGGAAAAATTCCTTCTGTTTAAGTGTGTAAAACGTCGTAATTTAAAGTGTGAGTTTCGTGTTTTGACATATAAAGTATCGTTTTTAGATAAAAGTTTATCCACTAATAAAAGATTCGAAAGTAACCAATAATTTGGTAATAGTGAAAATAACAACGTGTACTATTAGTCCTGACAATACCCATGAATACAAAACGTTACATGAAAGTGTTTATGATGGAGTGAACCAATAATTTTGTACATATACTCTCATTTATAATAGGTTAAAGGTAACTAATTTTATCACTTAAACACTGAGGTCTATAAAACTAAAGTTTACGTTCTAATCAAACAGTCGTAAGGTAAAGTTGGGAAGAATTGTGACTCTCCTCACCACGTGTACTTATGGAAACTTCGATCGTATGGTACCGAGTCTTTATTAAGATTTATATATCGTACACAATACACTGTTAAATAAGTATCTACATCATAAAGATTACTATTTTTATCTTGATTAGATTTACGTTTTTACTGTGTACCTATATACAATACAACATGAGTTCAGCACAGACACTTGCAACATTTCGTATCCGTTTTAATATTCGTGTATTACTACTCTCTCCCGAAGGGAACACCGAGTCGACCATTTCTTTGGCGGACATTAAGTCCTCTGGACCCAAGGTGAGGACCCAACCCTTCTAGGGGACCTCTTCCCTTGCCGATGGCTGAGATCATAAGACCGGACCTCCTAAGGTACCTGACATATCAAGTACCCCTGCGTTTCTCGTCCTGTGCTGACTCGTTGAAAGTGATTACTACTCTCTTGTCACAGCTTTCGGTATAAACACGTGTACACTCGTACACATTTTAATTTAATTTTGTCCGTATCTTTTTTTATCCGTCTTATATTTTATAATTTGTCTAAACAAAGTTACCGTTACATTATCTAGATTAAAAATTGAAGTTTGAAAAACTAAAAAGTTTAAAAGATATTAAAGTATTAATCTTTTATATCAAATACATGTATACATCCTTAAAATCGTACGTATGATAACACCTTTAAAGAAGAGAGATCATAATTAGTTTATTATCCAATAATTGATTTACTTCAGGTTTTTTTATTCTGAGTGTAGTTGAGTTACTGTGTAGTCTCTCCGAAAAATAGACCAAGCGGCCCTGTATGTTAGTATAACATTACGAAATGAATTTTTATTCAATAACTTATCAAAAGTCTTACTGATGACCTTTACAATATTTATCGTATTTTCTTACAACTCAGACCGTAAATTTTTTACACTGAATAAACGTTATTTTGTTGTCTAGCTACTTCCTATGTTCGTATACGGACATCCGTGGTTTTAATTCGATTTATGTATTTAAAAATACCTCTGGATTACTTTTTATTATCTTTTTTGGACTTCCTTTTCTTTGTACTTTCTACTCGGAATCACACTATACAAAGTTTAGTCGAATATCGTTATATCGGGTACCTGTTACCTATTTTCCTCTGTTCACTTTTGTCAATTTTAGATACGTTTCCCTCTTCTTTATTTTTTCAACCATTTATTCATATATTTGAATTTATATTCTCCGAAGTTAGTGAATATTCTAAATGAAGACCTTCACTGACAAGAGAAAAACTTGTTAAGGTCACTGTTTTGATAGAGTGGAAAGTTTCCATCGAGAAAGGTCCAGACATACTAGGATTGATAACTCTTTCGAAAAGTAAAATAAAAACCAGTACAAACAAATTTGTGGAACATTAGAGACGTGTACTGGAGTGAATGGTGATATTACGATGTGTCTGATACAGATTGTGAGAACAAAAGTGAGACGCTGAGACTAAATATTTATTTATAAAGAGAGTGAAAAAATACAATTTTTAAAGGCCAACTATCTTCATTAAGAGTGTGTACTAAAACTCAAAAAAGTGATGAGACAAGAAAGGGTAGACTTACAAGAAACCTAATATTTTTAGAAAGACTTTTGAGTTAGGGAAGAGGACTCGATTTTTTTTTTTTTTTTTTAGGTACGTACTTAATTAAATCGTGGAACTCCATCTTTCCCTGATACTGATGGAAGTTAGAGTTATGATGTGCA
This sequence comes from Capra ibex, assembly GCA_006410555.1. Taxonomy (NCBI): domain Eukaryota; kingdom Metazoa; phylum Chordata; class Mammalia; order Artiodactyla; family Bovidae; genus Capra; species Capra ibex. The sequence goes on from SJYO01046538.1 coordinate 66,346,133, forward strand.
AATACCGTCACACCAGAGTCTCGGACAATCGTAAAACCTGTTACTACATGGTACCAAATGAGTATCATAGAAGAGAACGGTAAATTGTAGGGACAGAAAAAGTGAGAACGTCAGGGATTGAACATAAAGAAGTACAAAATCAAAACACCACTGGTTTTGAAGGAGAAATGACTGAACTAGAAGTCGTAATTAAACATTGTGTAAAAGACCAGACGTACACTCGAGAAGTAAGATAAAAAGTTCCTTCAATGGAGGATACGTAAATTCGAAAGTACGTTCGAGAGGTAAACCGTCTATCACGAGAGATAAAAGTCTATTCATTGTCTATGTTGAAAACCATCGTTCCTTATTTTTATCACAAAACATCTTTAGTGACTAAACGAGGTAACCAATAGTTCACTGAAAACACGTAAACTAGGACCTAGCTGGACTCATTTACTCAACTAAAAAGTCAAACAGATGTTCTCAGAAGACTCTCTCAAAAAGTTTACCGAAGGACTTAAAGTCTATAAGATGTAAGTGGTACATTGAACCAAATAAAAAAGACCACAAGGATATTTCTTTTTATTTTCCTTTACTCCGATCAGACGATACTACACAAAGTCACTAAGTACGACCGAGGGTTGATAACGTTACAGAGAAAGGTGTCGGAGGTTATACGAAGGAAACTTCTATATAAAATATGTATGTGTTTCTAGTAAGTAATTAGAGTGAAAGAAGACGAAAAAAATTTGGTCATAACGAAAACTATCGGTTTTAAAACCGTAAAGAGGATGAGAAGTTTTAATATTCATCACAATTGATAGTGAATATTTTGAACGGTATAAATAAATAGTTTTAGTAGGAAACATTATTTTAACAAAAAGAAGGAATAAAAATAAAATATTAACTCCTATATTTAAGTTTTTGTACCGTTCTCTATGAGTCTATTTATCCCCTTTAATTTTCGAAAGTGGACCACGAGACTAGAGTTTAAGACTCACGAAAAGCAGAGTCATCGACTTAAAGTTACCAGTGACGTATTCGAATAGGTGTTCAATGGTCTCGTAGATCTTTCCTTACGTAACAAAAAAGCGTGTATGATCTAAAATCCAAAAGTCCGAAAAGTAGACTTCTGTTATAGGGTCTTTTTCCTCTCTTTCCTTTTTGTACCTATCCTGTCACGTTATTACCAACGATCAGGAATAACTTACAAATATTGTGCCGTAATCGGATTCACAAAGTATGTTGGAATGTATAAAATAGAAGTATAATCGAGATACTTCATTTATGATAATAATCGTGGTAGGTGTAGATAATATTTATACCTTTGACTTCGTGTCTCCTTAATGTATTAAAAGGGTACTAGACTATCGATCGCTCACCTTCTTAAACATAAAGATGGGTTCGGTTTATATGACAGGACTCAGTCATTATGACTGATTGAAGATTATGAATTATTTGTTACGTACATCACTCTAAAATGAGTACTACTATATTAATTTCATTTTTTTTTAATGTATATCTCTATATCTGTATACCCATCTATATGTTTATATATGTATGGGAACATGTAAAAGGTATTCTCTCGTATTCTTTGAAAATAAATAACCAATGTGTCTCTACCCAGAAAACCAGATCTTTTCGTGTGTCTATAAAAACAAACAAAAAGACCTTTTTTTTTTTTCCACCGAGTAAAACATGAAAGATTTACAAATGATACAAGTAAATATAGTAATAGTTATTATTACCATTGTTTTCTCTTAAACAAGTATTTTGTAACAAAAATTTTCAGAGTATAAAATACCGAGACTTTTAAGTCTTATTAAAGACTATCTTGTCACTCTAGATATTTTGGAGTACTTTCGTAACAAAAGAATCTTATAAATAGAAAAAGAAGTCAGAGTCTATATATATATATATATGTATATATATACTGATAGAAATCGGAAAGAATGGATAAATTGTTTTTCATGTTTTAATTCATAAGTACAAAAGGTTTTCGAAATAAATGGATATAAAATCACTATTTTAATAAAAAACGAGGATTGACTTAGGTTTCATATTGAGAAGAACAAATAAATCGACGAGAAAAGGGGTTCTCTAAATTGACATTCATCCTATTCACTTCCTTAATGTTCTATCGTGATTCATTTTATTTTACAAGTTTATAAATCTTAAAACTGTTTGAAGGAGTATGATACATTCAAAATATTAACTATACTTCTTACATAATGTGTAAAAAGGTAAAACGGTCTAAAAAACTTCTTGTTAGAAATTCAACAAAATGAAAAGAAGAGATAGTCGAAGTCAGTATAGGAGAAGTACCACACACCCTAGGTCACAATAATTAAAGGTATGTTTGGAGAACTATAAGTCACCATGACGTATAGTGTAAAATATCAAGGGACTATGAGTGACCGTGACATAGAGGTAGGATTCTTGAGGTAAGATAAACTTATCCGTAATTGAAAGATAAGTCAAAAAGTTGATGTACGAGTAAAGTAGCAGTAACATAATAACTTTATTTGTTCTATGTGTTTATATACATACACGTATCTTCCTTTACCGTTGGGTGAGGTCACAAGAACGGACCTCTCAGGGTCCCTACCCCCTCGGACCACCCGACGGTAGATACGCCATCGTGTCTCAACCTGTACTAACTTGGTTGAATCGTCGTCGTCGTCGTCGTCGTCGTCGTCGTATGTAATACATATCGTATATATATATATATATATTATATATATATATGTGTGTGTTTAATTTCTCTATTTAGATCAAAGGTCATAAACGTCTCCACGTTACCTTATCTATAGGTATATTTGATTAACAATTCACTAATTTTTCAAACGTCTTACTAAAAACACTCCATTGGACAGTGGCCACTTAATTAACATAGTAAGGATTTAACGAACTCTCTTTAAGACGAGGGTCATAGTTCGACTAGTAAGACTGTGGAATTCCTTACTAAATATTTAGACTTAGTACCAGAAGGTATCTTTAATTAAATAGAAAAAGGAAGAGGTTCAAACAAATCAAACTCCTTTATAATTTTCTCAATAACTAATGGATTGAGAAGGTAAAAAGACTTTTTAAGACAGGGGAACAGGAGGTGTCCGACCCGTCTCGGACACCCGTAACACACACACCATCCCCTTCCATTCCCCTGATCCCTCATAACTAACGAACATGTCACGTGCTTCTGCTGTCACTAATGGTTTTCATTGTATCTGTCGTAAACTTAAGGTTGATAACTCGTTAAAGTCTCTTTGACTTTTAGACGGTTTAACGATTTAATAGGAACTATACACTTTCAGTAGAGTAACTTTGTCTGACTGAACCCTTCTCTGTGGTAGAGAGAAATAAAACTATAAAAGAATGTTTTATTTTTTCGAAGGAATCACCGAGTCTCCCATTTCGTAGACGGACGTTGTGTCCATCTGGACCCAAGCTAGGGACCCAGTCCTTCTAGGAGACCTCTTCCTTTACCGTTGGGTGAGGTCATGGAAACGGGCCTTTTATGGGTTGAGGTCATGGAAACGGGTCTTTTAGGGGACCTGTCTCCTCGGGGCCATCCGATGTCAGGTACCCCAACGTGTCTCAGCCTGTACTGACTTCGCTTATCGTCGTATACACGATTAATCAATAGATAATGATATAGATGTTAAACGGTTATATATTTATGTAATGACAACGACACGGATAGAGGTGTGGGATTGGTAAATCGTTTGATAGATCCAACAAGGATTATTAGACCGTCGTTCAGAAAAGATTGGTGAAGAGAAGAGAAATGTCATCTAAGAGTCCCAGGTCTTGTTGAAGTTTATAATAAAATCTATTTAGAACTTGATCCAGTTATACTAAATACTGGTAATAGTTCTAATAAATTAAACCTCTCTGGTCTCGATCATGAGGAGTGATATTTTTCAATATAGAGGTTGTTCTTTTTTTTTAAGACGACTGTATCAGGTTCCGGTACTTATTCATTGGTGTTCATCAAAACTTGGGTAGAGTAATATGTGTTCAGGGTACGAAAACCTTCGGTTAGTCGTAGTTTTAATGAGGTCATTGTTCCAAAGGTGTCGACTTTAAGTGAGGTCAAATTCCTGTTATAATGAAGAAAGAAATAAAAAAAACTGACATGACGTACCGAATACCCTAGAATCAAGGGACTGGTCTCTAACCTGAGTCTGCGAACCGTCATTTTCGTGTCACAAGATTGGTGACCTGGTGGTCCTTAAGGGTTAAAAACGAAGAAATTTACGGACTTTGAGACTAGTACAACAAAGGTAGAGATATATCTTAGTTGTGAACGTGACAAACCACTCTGAACGAAACGTTCGTGATGAAAGAGAACAAATCGTTCGTTAGTTAAATCGAAAAGAAACAAAGTGTATAATTTTTTACCAGAGAGAAATAAAACTACAAATGAACGTTTTATTCCGTATTTATTTCGATCAAACGTCGTTCCATTTAGTGTATAAATAACTATGAAATTTTTCTAATTTTGATTATAAAATTCACTATGTACAAACACCCTGTTTTATACTATATTTTTATAAATCTTAACTTTCCGTCATCGTTACTATGATTTTTAAACACCATATATGTAGTTTATTTCTGACTTTCCTCCAATTATCAGGATTTTCTCATATAATTGTTCGTCTAATTTTCATTTACTCGACTCGTAGGTTGAGTCCTTTTATCTCTTTAGTATTTGAGTTCCCTTTATCTTTCTTTATTATTTATCTTCTTATATAATTTTACTTTCCGTTCTTTATTATACCTCATATTTTCTCTGATTCTTATTTAAATGTCTTTACAACTTGTCCTTCTGTTATATTATTTCTGTCTTTTATGTACTCTTTTCTCTCCTATATACATTTGTATATCGACTAAGTGAAAAGACATGTCGTGTCTGATTGTGTTGTAACATTTCGTTGATATGTGAGGTCAATTTTTAATTAAATTTTTCTATCATATTTATTACTCTTCCCTTAGAAATGTCTATTTTTCATTGGTATTTCAATACAAAATTTATTGAAACACTTTTATTTGAATTTTAAATTTACTTTACCATTTAAAATAGTTTAACTAAGTTCTGATTCACCTTTGGAATTTTCAGATAAACAATAATAACGACAAATAAACGATCCAACACCGACTGAGAAAACACTGGGGTACCTGACATCGACGGTTCGAGGAGACAGGTACCCTAAAGGGTCCGTTCTTATGACCTCACCCAACGGTTAAGGAAGAAGTCCCTAGAAAAGTTGGTTCCCTAACTTGGACGTAGAGGACGTAATTGTTCGTCTAATAAATGGTGACTCGATGGATCCTTCGAGGATTTTTCAGATAATGTTAGGTTATTTAACGTATACAAAATAAAATAATAAAATAAATGATATATTTAATAATATATAATATATTGGATATATATATAATAAATAATATATTTGAGGGTTCATTTTACACTAATTTTTAATAGTGAACGTAACAAAGTATCCGTTGTAAAATATACATCTTCAGGTTATATTTAAAGTATTGTTTAATATATCCTTCTCGTATTCTTTTATTTAAATACTTATTTATAATTACGTGTATTAGATATTTACATGTTTCTTATATAGTACTGTCGTCTAGAGTAATATCTCTTCGTTTCTATCAAATTGATCTAATAATAATTACATTGACTGGTGTCCCGTCTTTCTCTCCTACTCTCATCTCAGGTGATGTAAGGGTATATGAAACACCGTTACTTGTCTACAAAGGACACCCAATTTTCATCTTGTACTTGATAGATCCGTTATAAGGTACAATTTCAAAAGAAGGGACTCCTCATTCTCCTAAGGTATCCTAACAAATAAGTGAGACCGATTTCTAATCTATCCACCTTCTATACTCAAAACTAGATCTAAAGTGTTTAATTGATTAACGTCACAAGTGGACTTCCTGTACATAAGTAGTTCGGGAAGTAATTTCTAGGTCATAGACATTCCAACGGTGTGTCTCCTAAACGACCATGAGTTACAATAGGTCTCTTCACCGTTGTTCGTTGTTTCTTTCTTCTTTGGTGGTGGTGGTGCTACACCCGAGTATTCACTTTTGTTTTCGTTTTGTGGAAAGTGAAATGAAGAAGAAGGAGTGAAGGTTAGAGATCTTTTCATCCTAAATCTCGATTCACAGAATATCGGTCTGTAACGGTGGATCTAGGAGGTAAGGATGGTCAGTTAACAACAACAAGTCAACGGGTCAGTACGGGTTGAGAAACGGTTGAGTACATGACGTCGAACGGTCCGAAGGGACAGGAAGTGATAGAGGGTTTCAATCGAGTTTAAGTACAGGTAACTCAGACACTACGATAGATTGATAGATTAGGAGACGACGGGAGAAGAGGAAAACGGAAATTAGTAAGGGTCGTAATCCCAGAAAGGTCTCTGAACCGAGAAACGTAGTCCACCGGTTTCACAGTCTCGAAGTCGTAGTCATAGGGACGAGATTTGACCCCACTTCCTTCTCTCCTCTATTACAAATTTACCTCCCATACTAATTGTGAAATTTCGTCTTAAATAGTAAATCTTACTCTGAAATACTTTGAGTACTTTCTATATTAATTCTTTCACCTTTTTCTCTAAGTCACCTTATCCCTACTTTCTTCATTGACGTCTTTTACTTTTGATAAAGTACAAATATAAGTAGACTCAACTCTGACGAGTAAATTGACGAATATAGGATCTTTTGAATGAAGATGTGTATTCTTTCAGTAAGTTCCCTAAAAGTTACGTCATAACTTAACTACTTTCAGTCCTGTTACATGTACGAGTGATTAACCCCATAATCATACCTAGACTCAGTATTGGTAACTATCATTCAACACATTCCTACGAATATAATACTATTGTAAATTTGACATATAAAAGTTTGTCATGTTAGAATTCATCTATATATCCACTATTACAATTTTTATACGTACTCTTCTTATAAGTGTTTAACATCTCATCCCCTCCCTCCTTAAGTTCTTTCTATTAGCTCGCTCTTTAGAACCGTTATACACATTACACGACAAAGTTTTATTTTCAAGACTTGACTTGAAACATAAATTGGGAGAAAACGATCATACCATCATAGATCATATAATGAAAAAGTCTTTAATTTTATAAATTTTAAATTTTATTTTCATTATGTTTATAAGACTGTACTCAACACAAGCAGGAAGTCAGTACAGGCTGATAAACACTGGGGTACTTGTAGTCGTGTGGTCCGAAGGGACAGGTAGTGGTTTAGGACCTCGAACGAGTTTGAGTTGAGTATAGGTAACTCAGTCACTCCGGTAGGTTGGTAAAGTAGGAGACAGTAATGGAAAAGGAGGACGGAAGTTAGAAAGGGTCATAGTTCCAGAAAACGTTATTCAGTCAAGAAGCGTAGTCTACCGGTTTCATAACCTCGAAGTCATAGTCAGGAAAGTTACTTATAAGTCCTGATTAAAGGAAATCCTACCTGACCGACTTAGAGGAACGTCATGTTCCCTGAGATTTCTCAGAAGAGGTTATTCGTAGTTATGAAGTCTCGAGTCAGAAGAAATACAAGGTTTAGAGTGTAGACATGTACTGATGACCTTTTTGGTATCGAAACTGATCTACCTGGAAACAACATTTTCATTGCAGAGACGAAAAATTATACGACAGATCCACAGTATCGAAAAGAAGGTTCCCCGTTCATAGAAAATTAAAGTACCGACTTCAGTGGTAGACGTCAGTAAAACCTCGGGTTCTTTTATTTTCAGACAGTGACAAAGTTGACGAAGGCGTAGATAAACGGTACTTCATTACCCTGGTCTACGGTACTAGATTCAAAAGTCTTACAACTCAAAATTCGGTTGAAAAAGGGAGATGAGAAAGTGAAAGTATATCTCCGAGAATCCAGGAGAAGTGAAAGACGATATTCCCACTACAGTAGACGTATTGACTCCAAAACTATAAAGAGGGTCGTTAGAACTAAGGTCGAACACGAAGTAGATCGGACCGTAAAGCGTACTACATGAGACGTATATTCAATTTATTTGTCCCACTGTTATACGTTGGAACTGCATACGGAAAGGGTTAAACCTTGGTTAGACAACAAGGTAAAGACCAAGATTGACAACGAAAAACTGTACGTATGTCTGAAGAGTCCTCTGTCCAGTCCAACAAACCATAAGGACAGAGAAATTCTTAAAAGGCGTCAAACAACACTGGTGTGTAAGTTTCCGAAATCGTATCAGTTATTTCGTCCTCATCTACAAAAAGACCTTGAGAGAAGGAAAAAAACTACTAGTTTGCCTACAACCGTTAAACTAGAGACCAAGCAGATGGAAAAGATTTAGGTCGAACTTGTAGACTTTCAAGAGCCAAGTGCATAATAGCTTCGGACCGAACCTCTTAAAATTTGTAATGAAACGATCACAACTCTACTCACGTTAACACGACATCAAACTTGTAAGAAACCGTAACGGAAAGAAACCTTAACCTTACTTTTGACTGGAAAAGGTCAGGCCACCGGTGACGACTCAAAGGGTTTAAACAACCGTATAATTCATGTCGTGAAAGTGTCGTAGTAGAAAATCCTAAACTTCATCGAGGTAACCTTAAGGTAGTGGAAGTGATCGAAACAACCATCACTACGAAGGATTCCGGGGGAACTGAAGTGTAAAGTCCTACAGACCGAGATCCACTCACTAGTGTAGTAGTACTCATAGATCCAGTAATTCTAGAAAAAACATATCAAGAACACACATAAGAACGGTGGAAACTGTATGAAAAGGTATTTTAAATCAACCGTTATATTACATCTCATGTAATTATAACTAAATCAAGAAATGAAGGGAACCGTCTTTTTCTTAACGAAACTTCAAGTTCACACGGAAGAACATTAAACGTAGAAGTACTCACTAATTTTTTAGTCAACAGAGAAATATGAGAGAAACACTTCCCATTCACAGTAAAGTAAAAGGGACTTTTCGAGAAGTGATTTTGTTCTAGGTTGTGTATGCTTAGTGTTAAATATAAAATTTGGGGTCGGACTTTACTTCAACTTGTTGACCCCGGGGAGGATATAAGAATTGATTAGAATAGATCAAAACTAAGTAACAAATCTCGTCTTTTAATAAGATCCGAAAATTTCCATGACGTCACAATCCTTAGTCTCTTCCGTTACCGTTGGGTGAGGTCATGATAACGGACCTCTTATGGTCCCTGTCTCTTCGGACAACCCGACGGTGGATACTCCAGTCTGTCTCAGCCTGTGCTGACTGTGCTGAATCGTCGTCGTCGTCGTCGTCGTCACAATCGTTATACAAAGGAACACTTCTCAGTTACGTACAGAAATTTGATAATTACTGTAAATTCGATATATAAAAATCAGGAAAAGGGATTTTTTTGGGAGACTCGTATGAATAATCACCATCACCAGTATTCTTATACCTTCGGTGTCAGATAAAAGAATAATTAGAATTGTTTAATAAGTGTATATACTGACTTATAATATGTTTTATTTTGTAAAAAGATCTTATAAAAAGGACATACAATATGGTGAGTACTCCGGTTATTCTAAAGGGGGGAGTCGTCACATAAAATCAACGTTAGAGAGAATGAGAAAATTATCATCATCTATAAGGATTAAATGAATGAAATTTTTCGGTAATTGTTGACCCCACTATTATATCAAAGAACCTTACACAGAAGTGTTTAAAAAAGATAACTATATTCTTTCTTTATCTCTGTATCCTGATATTAGACCCTCCATTAAAAGTAGTCGTGCCACAACAGACACGGTAATAATATAATATACACGTATAAACGTGCTCTCAAATTTTACCAGTCGAGGTGTAAATAAAGAGATACGGTTAACTGAAATCGGGATAGATTTCCATTTTCTCTAGGTATTTAGACAGTCCGTTCGCAGATTCAGTAGTAAAACAACGAATACATTAATCTGAATTTATTTTAAATTATTTTAAATATTACACATAAACATATGTACGTGATATGTATGTATACAGGGGGTTTAAGTAGACATAATATATATAGTAATATGTATATATTATACATATAATATGTAAATATAAATTAATAGTCGTTAGAGGAAGACGATTGTATATTAACGTAAAAAAAGACAGTGTAAAGACCAATGTGAATTTTAACATAACGTAAAACGATAAAGGCCGAAAAATGGAGAATAAGTAGTAGAGGGATGACATCAATACTCGGGAACTGTCACTTTTATTCTGAGAACCGAAGTACCTTAGAAATAATATGTTTTACATGTAATTACAGTAAGAATAGATGATTATCGGAAGTATTCTTCCTCTTTGTTACTTTCCCTTACTTTTACTAATAAATGAGTGGTAGAACCATCTCGTATAGTGATTACTTGGTGCTTATGTCTAATAGACTTGTTTAAAGGTCCCAATCCACCCCAGGATAAGAATTAAAAGAACTTTTATATGTATTATTAATAAACGATATTGTACGTGTTTTTATTATATAGTTAAAAGTTTACTGTAAATAAAATCGTTTAACTTTTATACGATCTGTAACTTTATGTCTTGTGTTACGAACTATTCATTTTTACGATAAGTTTAAAAAAACACTACATAGTATTGTATCATGTAAAAGATGGACGATATGTTACCGATTAAATCTGAAAGTTTAAAGACTGTGTAGTCAATAATTAAACTCTTCTAAGAAAAACGTATTAACTCCAAAAATCTTGAAACCTAAGCTGTTTATACGCAAATCACACGGACTGTGACACGGTCAACGATCCTTGAATCTCTAATCACTTTATCAGTTATAGTGGTACCTTAAGTAACATCCTCTCTGTCATACAGTTGCTTAGTCAAGTCAGTGAGTCAGCACAGACTGACAAACACTGGGGTACTTAACGTCTTGTGGTCCGGAGAGACAGGTAGTGGTTGAGGACCTCAGATGGGTTTGGGTACAGGTAACTCAGTCACTACTAAAGGTTGGTAAAGTAGGAGATAACAGGGGAAGAGGAGGACGGAAGTTAGAAAGGGTCGTAGTCCCAGAAAAGTTTACTCAGTCGAGAAACGTAGTCCATCGATTTCATAACCTCAACGTCGAAGGTTTAGTCAGGATGGTTACTTGTGGGTCCTGACTAGAGGAAATCCTACCTGACCAACCTAGAGGAACGTCAGGTTCCCTGAGAGCTCTCAGAAGAGGTTGTGGTGTCAAGTTTTCGTAGTTAAGAAACCACGAGTCGAAATATCAGGTCGAAATATCAGGTTGAGAGTGTAGGTATGTACTGGTGACAGTTGCTTATACGTTCTAATTTTTTAAGAAACTAATAAAACAGAAATAATCTTCCCAACCACCACCAAATCAACGATTCAGTACAGGCTGAGAACTCTGGGGTACTTGACATCGGTCCAAGGAGACAGGCACCTTAAAAAGTCTGTTCTTACGATCTCACCCAACGGTAAAGGAGGACGTCCCCTGGAAGGGTCGGGTCCCTGACTTGGACCTACAGGACGTAACGCCCACTAGAGGACGTAACGTCCGTCTAAGAAATGACTGACTCGGTGGTCTCTTCAAATAATCTCCGTGACAATCTTTCATTATATTATTGAGTTTAAAATGAACGAGATTTTAGAAGGACAAGACTTCGGTACTTTACTCTAAAGTATGAATCATTAAGTGACGTACGTATGTACGAATCAGAGAATCGATACGGGTAGAGAAACGTTGAAATACCAGACATCGGGTGGTTCGAGTTGTGAAGGTACAAAGTACACACACATACACAACTCTTCACCATGGAACGTGTCTAATAGTAATAATCAGGAGTTCTTTCTAAGTTTATGTCGAAGACACACAAAAGAGAAAGGAAAAGGTTTTAGTATCGAAGAAATTACGGTATAATTTCTGATAATTTCTGATATTACTCTGATCTGATCCGAGTAACATATAACTCTGGTGATTCGACGAAACAGAATGAGTGTGATGTATGAAAATAAAAAACACTAAAAAGTGGGACCGTATCGGAAAATAAAAGGTAAACAAGATGACAATAATACTCACTCATTCGGTACTATTGATCAGGAAGTGAAGACTAAGAGGTGGAGGAGTAAAGGTTGTTTTAAAAAGAATTTGAGAGAAGTTGAGGTGTAAAGATACTAGGGTGAGATCCTAGACAAGTAGTGGTTATCGTTATTGGTATAATGAGACTGGTGAAGGTAAAATAGGAACTGAGATCAAACCAGTTGAGGTTTTCCAAAGTCAAGTCAAGTCACTGAGTCAGCGCAAGCTGAGAAACGCTGGGGTACTTAGTGTCGTACGGTCCAAAGGGATAGGTAGTGGTTGAGGGCCTCAAGTGAGTTTGAGTACATGTATCTCAGCCACTACGGTAGGTCGGTAGAGTAGGAGACAGTAGGGGAAGAGGAGGACGGGGGTTAGGGAGGGTCGTAGTCCCAGAAAAGGTTACTCAGTTGAGAAGAGTACTCCACCGGTTTCATGACCTCGAAGTCGAAATCGTAGTAAGGAAGGTTTCTTTAGGGTCCCGACTAGAAGTCTTACCTGACCAACCTAGAGGAACGTCAGGTTCCCTGAGAGTTCTCAGAAGAGGTTGTGGTGTCAAGTTTTCGTAGTTAAGAAGCCACGAGTCGAAAGAAGTGTCAGGTTAAGAGTGTAGGTAGGTACTGGTGACCTTTTTGGTATCGGAACTGATCTGCCTGGAAACAACCGTTACATTATAGAGACGAAAACTTATACGATAGATCCAACGAGTATTTAAAGGAAGGTTCCTCATTCGTAGAAAATTAAAGTACCGACATTAGTCGTAGAAGTCACTAAAACCTCGGGATTTTATATTTCAGAGTATGACAAAGGTGACAAAGGGGTATATAGACGGTACTTCACTACCCTGGTCTACGGTACTAGAAGCAAAAGACTTACAACTCGAAATTCGGTTGAAAAAGTGAAAGGAGAAAGTGCAAGTAGTTCTCCGAAAAATCGAGGAGAAGTGAAAGACGGTATTCACAATACAGGACTAAATTTGAAGTTTAAATAAAAGACAAATTGGAAACGATAAGTAGGAAGTAAAAGACAGAAATAAAAAGAAAAGGGTTTAACAGAGTGTTAGGAAATAATATTGGTCAAGGAACGTTCGTGAGACCTGAGGCAAAAAGGACAGAGGGAAGTAAAAGGAATAAACCTTTCCGGGACTAAAACAACAAGAGTAGAATTCCTAAAATGGAACGTTAATAGGGAATAAAGAGGTAGGGATGTCAAATGCTTACATGGAATAAATTTTGGTTGTTTTAAAAAAAAAGTAACTGGGAAGATAAATGGAGGATAACAACAGGGTAAAGAGATAATAAAAAGTGTTTTATGAGACTATTGTTCAATAAATGTAAGAATAGAGTTAAAGAAGTGAACGATAAGAAAGAAGTTGGACAAAGTGGAGGGATATCAAAAGTGGAAGGAGTGATAACAACTCTAATGATTCTTGGAGGGTACTACGGTTTAAGTAAATAGTAAAGACAACAGTAGAATGGACGGAATAGTCATCGTAACGTGTGTTGACCGATGAGTAGAGAAGAACTTTATTGAGAGAACTTAAAAAACTATGCATAACATTCAACTGAGTAAATTTTAGATACGGTTGTAAGAAGATAGAACGAAGGGACATAACGTCATCAATTTTTTGATTTTTAACATAAAGGGTTGGAAGGTATATATATATTATGTATCTATATCCCTAAAAAACATTACGATTATCTTACGTCATCAATTGGACCTTATACTTTGACTACCTCCTACGTCTCTTCTCGTTCTTCATAAAAAACCGAACACGTTGTGCTAATATAGACCCACCACGAAAAAAATTTAGAGGTCTAACACCGATTTCCTCATGGTAGGACCTCGGTCTTTACCTCTACTACAGATACCAAAGTGTTCTAAAGACGAATACTGTATTTTGAAAAAGGAACTATCCTTGGGAATCAATGAAGAAGACCCTCATTAAAAACATTCTGGTCGGGTTACTAGATTAAACATTCGTACACAAATTAAGGTAAGACGAATTTTGACTATCTGACCAAAGACAATAAGGGTAGACTTGAGTCTACCTTCGTTCAAACGTTGTAAGAAAGTAACAAAGTAAAGAGAACAGTGAAATTTCAACAGGGCCTCCCTACCATACCCCTCCCTCCACCCTCCCTCCAAGTCCTACCCCTTGTGCATATGCGGGCACTCCCTAAGTACAACTACACACAGTCTTGGTTATGTTATAACATTTCATTAATCGGAGGTTAATTTTATTTATTTACATTTAAATTTTTTTATTTATTTTTCGTCTCTATAATGAATGGTTGTTTCTAGGTAGATCAGTTCCGCTACCAAAAAGGTCACCAGTGCATTCCTACACTCTCAACCTGACACTTCTTTCGACTCCCGACTTCTTAACTACGAAAACTTGACACCACAACCTCTTCTGAGAACTCTCAGGGGACCTGACGTTCCTCTAGGTTGGTCAGGTAGAATTTCCTCTAGTCAGGACTCACAAGTAACTTTCCTGACTACGACTTCGACTTTAAGGTTATGAAACCGGTGGAGTACACTTCTCAACTGAGTAACCTTTTCTGGGACTACGACCCTCCCTAACCTTCGTCCTCCTTTTCCCCTGCTGTCTCCTACTCTACCGACCTACCGTAGTGGTTGAGCTACCTGTACTCAAACTCACTTGAGGCCCTCAACCACTACCTGTCCCTCCGGACCGCACGACACTAAGTACCCCAACGTCTCAGCCTGTGCTGACTCACTGACTTGACTTGACTTAAAGAAAGTATTATAACACAATCAGAGGTGATATGTCATTTCACTTAGTCGATATGCACATGTATATAGGGGAAAAAAACATAAAAGGAAGAGTAAATGTCGTGACTCATCTCAAGAGGCTCGATTTTATTTATTTATTTATTTATTTATTTGTTTATTTATTTATTTATTTCAACAGAGTCTACTGTTGAAAAGGAGACAAGTCGGAATTTGTGATTTCCTGGTTCGGTAGATAGGACTTTTGTAGTCAGAAGAAATTGATTTGTAAGAAGGGTCTATTAAATTAAATCAAATCACAAAAAAGAAAATTGGAAAACCGACACGACGTACCATACACCATAGAATCAAGGGACTGGTCCCTAAATTGGATACGGTGGACGTAACCGTCTCACCTCAGAATTGGTGACCCGTTGGTCCCTTCAGGGTCAAAGTGTGAAATATTATAGTGGATGTACGACTACTAACGTTAAGGAAAAGTAACACGTCAAATTTACGAGAGACTTGACATCTAAACATTGGAACTTGAAAAGACATAATCGAGAACCGAGGGTTCTCTGTATAATTTATAAGTAAAATATTTTGTCCTGTGAACTAGAGATTGATGATGGAAGTGACAGGGTACAAGGAATAGAAAGGTCATAATAGGTAAAACTATTTACCGAATCGTTAGTTGAGTTTATAGAGTTTCAAAATATCTCTGAGAATGAATTAAGAGTGTTATCTGGATACTCCCTCAACGATAATAATAAAGGTAATGTATGTACTCTTTTCAGTCTCTACAATACATTAAACACCACGTAGTATATTAATTATCTCGGTCCTTAGTTTTACTTTGGATAAGCAAATCCCATCTCGAGGTGAAAATTACTACTATGACAAAGTATTAGTTCCAGAGTCGTTCCGGTGAGATAAGACCTTTGATATCCTCTCTTCGATAAGTGATAAAAGGTGGAAAACCTTCGGTGGTCTTAAAGAACCAAACATTGATGTATCAGGTCGGAGTTCCGGTCGTAGAAGTTTATAAAAAAACGAAAGAGGACATTACGTCAGATTAATGGGAGACTCAACGAGAATGTTACTATGAACACTCACACAAATATCGGGTGGTCAATTAAGTTCTATTACAAGGATAGAGTTTTATTTCGGAAATTGAATTCGTGTAAAAGTTTCTAAAAGGAGGGTTTTTTCATTGTAAATGTCCAAGTTATATAATCCTGGATTATAGATGTCCCCGGTAATAAGTCGGATGTTGTTGTCAATGGGTCCTTACTTTCACGAAGGTTGGAATTGTTACCTTTTTATTTTATGACGATCAAATTTGACATTCTACTTTATGTTACTCTTCTCCATCCCTTATCATCTCTTATATCATTTCCGATAGTAAACAAACACCTTTACTGAGTCTGTGAGAGACGTTAGAAACAAAGTACTGTCCTTCCAATCGTATACATGTACAATCCACTTGACCCGATATGTCGTCCCCCTTCTTTTTTTTCTGAAAGATATAGTAATTTTGAACTGGTTGAATGTGGTTGTTTCCAAAGGAAGGGAGATCGTGGGTGACACTACTTCTTCGGAGCAAACCTAGTCCGACCAACAAGACCCTTCCCTTTTTTACTCTTGTACTGAATGTTTGATCGAGATTTTAAAGATAGGTCTTCACTATGTTTGTACTAACATTGTCGTGACCTCTATACTAGGAAGAAGTCCTTCTCCGTGGTTCTTAAACTCTTATTATTGTATCTGATCAATTGTATAAGAAATTTATATATGACGTTTATATATTTCTCCCTCATTGCAAACACTATGTATGTACCTCTTTCTCTCTTGGGCTTACCTTTTGGGAGTAAAAAAATTTTACTCTTTATGAGTTTTTTAAAACCGGTTTAGATGATATCCATTTATTTAAGATGAAAATCATTAAAAATCAATGTTCAAATTTTCGTAAATACATTCATTATACTTTTTGACTAAAAGAATAGAATTTAGAGTTTAAAATACCTTATGAAAATGATTTTAAGGAATGAACGAAGAATATGTGGTGATAGAAACGTTGGTAAACTTGGTGAAAAGTTTATTATATCAAGTCCAAAAATCTCGGACAGTAGGAGTTAAGGTGAATTTAATGAATTTTACAAATCAAGTCCAGACAACGAGTCAGTACAGACTGAGAAACGCTGGTGTCCCTGACGTCGTGTAGTCCGGAGGGACAGGTAGTTTTTGAGGACCTCAAGTGAGTCTGAGCAGGTAACTCAGTCACTACGGTAGGTTGGTAGAGTAGGAGACAGAAGGGGAAGATGAGGGTGGAAGTTAGAAAGGGTCCTAGTCCCAGACGGCCCCAGGTCGGGACCACCTAGGTCCCATTAATCTTCATCTTCCCCTCTGTCTCATCCGCAGGATCCTTTTTTGAATAAATTAATGTCTATATATATATATCTAATCTTTACCTGTCACATCATCCTTTTAATCACCTCTTTTACTACGACTTATTAAACCAAATGTACCTTATGGTTAGTGGTGGATACATCCGGTGTTCACAGAAAGGTAAGAGGACTTCCTCTCCTCCGTGACCCCGGAGGGACCAGGCTAGAATCTTCGGGTCCGTTTTAATCATCCGAACCACTCATGGGTGCATGGTCTACCCTTAAGTCGGTCTTTTTACCCCTCGTTCTTTCTTACTGTGCCCCCTTGGTCAGAAAGGTATTTGACTGGGGAAAGAAATAAAAAGTCCAAACGAATATATGAAAAACAATATGTATCCCTACTTATGTCTCAGTGCACCCCCAGTTGTCTGGACTGAGAACAATATTAGTCCACGAAGTATATTTTAATATGTTTCCAGAATCCCCAAAATGTAGTAGAAAACCGGTACTCCGGACGACTGTAAAATACCGGGAAAGACTATTACCAGTCAGTTGGTCTTTTGAATAAAAAAGGTCCCCACTAAAAAAGAATTTGGTCCGCGGTGGGAGGTTTATTTCAACGTAAGGATATCCCACTCCCACATCATCCAATGTTAGTTCTTTCTTTAAATGAATCGGATTCCAAATTGTATTAATTAGAATTTCCAATTATGAATAAAGAGGATATACAATCAATATAAACAATGTTTCCGTTCCTTATACCTCTAAATCGTCGTTTATAACCGAGTTGTTTATTTTTGGGAAGTGGTCATAAGGGGAATTCTAGATAAATCAGAATTCTATCACTATTTCAATGTAAAAATGTATCGTTCCTGTGTCACTAAATATTGTTTCATGTCACTAGATATTGTTTTCTCTTTTAAGTAATTGAGTTTTTCAGATCATAACGATTGCAGTTTTTGATGATATAAAGGAAAAGATATAAGGTTTATGTAACTAATTATATAAGGGTCGACGGATTCCTATACCTCCGGACCGCCGTTAGTAACTGATTCGTTACTCTTTTCGGGATACGATTAATTCTGAAAGTTTTATGAGATTTGAGAGACACGACAAATACCAACTCTCCAACAGTGTGTTTGATCAGAAAGTCGTCTCTCCAAACTGGACTCTGTGTCAACAGTGTGGGTCCCGTCCCTTAATCGTCGTTAATAACCGTGTTGTTTACTTTTTGGGAAGTGGTTATATTAAGGATTGGTTGAGTGATATGGTTATTAAAGATTAAAGGGTTTTCTTAGACGGAATTCGTTCAGATTTTGTAGAGCACGGAAAGCGCTAACCCTCCGACATTTGTTAGTGTACACCGGTCTGCTTGGACATGTCCGTCCGATCTATTGGAAGTCTCCTCAAGTATTCAACTTTGTGAGAACAGTGTGGGTCCTTAAAAATAACTGAATCTCGACATACAATTGAGGAAGAGGCTCTCTGCATTACTCCCAGTCGGGGGGCATTTCAGTCTCCATATCCAGTCTCGTACTTTGTCATTTCATCCGTCTGAGACCAAAACCCCCATCTACGAGTCCTTGTCCCCCAAAGGACTCCGAGTTAGACGGAAACGGATACGGCTTCGGAGGAAGGAGTACTGGAAACGGTACCCGTCTCAAGGAGTACGACCGATGGCCGTTCCCAGAAAAGATTATTCAGTAAAGAAGTGTAGTCCACCGGTTTTATAACCTCAAAGTCGAAGTTGTAGTCAGGAAAATTACTTATACGTCCTGACTAAAGGAAGACCTACCTGACCAACGTAGTGGAAAGTCATGTTCCCTGAGAGTTCTCAGAGGAAGTTGTGGTGTCAAGTTTTGGTAGTTAAGAAGTCGTGAGTCGAACGAAATATCAGGTCGAGAGTGTAGGTGGGTATGTACTGATGACCTTTTTGGTATCGGAACTGATCTACCTGGAAATAACCGTTTCATTACAGAAACAAAAAATTATACGACAGATCTAACATGTATTGAAAGTAAGGTTCCTCGTTCACAGAATTAGAGTACCGACATCAGTGGTAGACGTCACTAAAACCTCGGGGTTTTTACTTCAGACAGTGACAAAGGGGTAGATAAACGGTACTTCACTACCCTGGTCTACGGTACGAGAATCAAAAGTCTTACAACTCAAAATTCGGTTGTAAAAGTGAGAGGAGAAAGTGAAAGTAGTTCTTTGAGAAATCAAGAAGAAGTGAAAGACGGTATTCCGACCACAGTAGACATATCGACTCCAATAACTATAAAGAGGACCGTTAGAACTAAGACCTAACACGAAGTAGGTCGGGTCGTAAAGAGTACTAAATGAGACGCGTATTCAATTTATTCGTCCCACTGTTATATGTCGGAACTGTATGAGGAAAAGGTTTGTTGGTCAGACAACAACGTACAGGTCAAGATTGACAAAACACAAAGACCGCAAGGGTAGAGAACTTCTTAAAAGGTGTCAAACACCACTAGGTGTGTCAGTTTCTGAAACCGTATCAGTTATTTTGTCATCATCTACAAAAAGACCTTGAGAGAACGAAAAAACTATTAGGTCACCTACAACCGATAAACTAGAGACCAAGGAGTCGGAAAAGATTTTGGTCGAACTTGTAGACCTTCAAGTGTCAAATACATGACAACTTCGGACGGAACCTTTTTAAACTCGTGATGAAATGATCACACACTCTACTCACGTTAACACACCATCAAACTCGTATGAAACCGGAACGGAAAGAAAAACTAACTTACTTTTGACTAGAAAAGGTCAGGACACTGGTGACGACTCAAAAGGTTTAAACGACCGTATAACTCACGTCGTGAAAGTGTCGTAGTAGAAAATCCTGAACTTTATCGAGTCGATCTTAAGGTAGTGGAAGTGGTCGAAACAAGGAAGGATCACCACGAAGGATTCCGGGTGAACTGAAGTGTAAGGTCCTACAGACAGAGATCCACTCACTAGTGTGGTAGTACTAATAGACCCAGTACTTCCAGAAAAAACATATCAAGAAGACACATAAGAACGGTGGAGTAGAATTATAGAAGACGAAGACAATTCAGGTATGGTAAAGACAGGTAATAACACGGGTAGAAACGTACTCTTTAAGGGAATCATAGAGATTAAAAGAATTTCTCTAGAGATCAGAAAGGGTAAGATAACACAATGAGATAACAAAACGTGACTAGTGACTCCTTCCAAAAGTATAGAGAGGAACTATAAGAAACCTTGAGACGTAAGTTTACCCATTTAAAAAGAAAAAGAGGGAACGAAAATCGAAGAGAAGAAAAGTGACCATAAACATTCGGGAGGAGTCTGTTGGTAAAACGAAAAAATGTAAAGAAAAAGAACCCCTACCAGAACTAGGGACAGATAACATGTTACAGTACTTGGAGGCAGGTATCAAGAAGTCCGTGAGATAGTCTAGATTAGGGAACTTAGATAAACAGTGAAAGTGACATATTAGCATTCCCTAAACTAAACCCAGTATGGACTTACCAGAACACCAAAAGGGATGAATTTAATATCGTGGAAAATTTAAGTATACATTAGAAGAGTCACCTTTTCAATCAGGTTCAAGAGTCGTGGTAACTACATTTATAAAACTAGAGAAGATCTAAAACGTTAAGATTTCGTTACAAAAGAAGTATTGTTTTTCATTGCAAAAAGGTAACGAAACTTTTTGTTCAAGGTTTCTGTACAAATATTTCTGTAAATTGTAAATAACACTACAGTATATGTTAATCTAACGAGTAAGAAAAAATATAAAGAAACGGAAAAACAATGAGTACGGTGGTTCGAAGGAATTCTTAAGGTCTGTTGACTTCAGAAGAACGTAAAAGGATATAAAATAGAATGAGTTCCTTTCCATCACTCGTTTTACCGGATACTACCGTTTACAATCCTGAGTATATATGAATATTCCACTAAGTGAAGAATTCTTTCTAAAGTCACTTGTTAGAATGTAGACCCGTATCTATCATGTATTTTCTCTTCCCGTTCTTTCATCTCCCCTTATATTAATTCAATTTAAGAATAAATAGGGTTATCCTTTGGTTATTTTTAAATATTTTAGTGATTGAGTCATTTCTCGACATATGAATAAACTAAGTCCCTCTATTTTTATTTATCACCTTCTGTCTTTTGTACGTGATTATTAATCACAAAAGGTACATTCCTCTCACTAAAGACAACTGATCTTACGTCGTCTTCTGGAAAAGTAAATTTTTCACAGAAATAATAAAATAAAAAAATTAATGTACGTAACAACGAAAACCATTAATGTTGTTGTCTCTGAATAAATTGGGTAATTCAGTTTAACACCCGGAGTATTCGACATTACGATATTATGGATGTTGTTAAGAGGTACTCGCATACGATTTTGGAATCCAACGAACGAGGATACTTGTGAAATACATGATGAAATAAAGTTAATCTTTTATATGGTGGTTTCGTATACGGTAGTGATATCTAGAGGAGACGTACTTAATTACTTCTTGTGACGAAATACAAAATGAACAGGGAAAACCGACGCTAAAGACCTTTACGAAGTGATATCAAGACAAATCTCTACCAACACCCACCACCGATTTTGACCAATACGTAGTACAGGACACCTAGGGGAACCTATGTTTACAAAATTAATGAGGTCACCTTACTTCACTTTTCAGAGTGATATAACTAAACAGTCCTTATTCTGTAAGGAACGAGGTGATTAAGAACCGAGACCGACAAATTCTCGGTGACGAAGAACCAAACGTCGGACCTTATTATTCAATGTATTTATTGAAGGAACTCCGACCAGGAGGAGGTTTGAACTACACCACGGTGATAAGTAATTATAGTACAGCCACTCGTCTGGACGAACCTTATACGTTACCAAAAGGAGTAGATCTTTAATACCTTTGTCACTGTCCCAATTTATCGACTTATTTCCACTTTATGGTAATGTCCGGTACGGTAGTAAGTCTTAGACAAACGTATTCTTTCGACAAAAGTACTAGTACCTTAATGTTTTACAATTTGGAGAAATTTTGTTTAATAAAACAAGGAATATAACATATATGTATGTATAACATGTATGTTATTAATAATAGACATTACAATTCCTAAATTAATACCGTATTATAAATCTAATTATATGTACGTAGACAAAGTGTAGTTTCACTTTAATATAGTTATATAGTAATGAAGTAGAGAATGGTATGTTTATGGAACCTTTGAGTTTCATGAAAGTTAAGGTGTAAGAAAAGACCAATTTAAGTCACAGAGTATGACTCTCACCTTTTATTTGGTTTAAACAAAGGTTCGAAGTCTAGTAATCTACTTACTAGTCACACACTCTGTTTCCATTGACAACAACAAGTCAGTGATTTAGTACAGACTGAGGAACCGCTGGGGTACCTGACGTTGTCCGGTCTGAGTAGACAGGAGGTAATGGAGGACCTCAAACGAGTTAAGTACATGTAATCCAGTCACTACGATAAATTGGTAGAGTAGGAGACAGTGGGTGAAGACGAGGACGGGAGTTAGAAAGGGTCGTAGTTCCAGAAAGGGTTACTTAATCGAGAAGCGTGGTTCACCGGTTTCATAATCTCGAAGTCGAAGTCGTAGTCAGGAAGATTACTTATAAGTCTCAAATACCGGAAATCCGAACTGACCAAACTAGAGGAACGACAGATTCCCTTAGAGTTCTCAGAAGAGGTCATGATATATAAATGTCCATTGACGTATATTACGATTCAGACTACTCTCTTTCCGATTTGGAGAGACTCCTCTGAAGTACATGTTGATACAGGTCATCCCGTTGAGGTATGACTCAGACTCGTCTGACGGGATTTCCTTAGAAAATGTACGTCTACGACCCTTTTATGTCTTTTCGTCTGGTTGACACAGTAAAAGATCTTCACAAGAACGAGAGCCATAGTTCATGAATAGAATCCGAACCTTCGTACATCACTGAGATATCAAAAAATTTGTTACCTCAAAACAACTAATATATATATACGTTATAGTGAAATGAAATTTTTGGATAAATTGTTTTCTAACAATCGATGAGAAACACTATATAAATCCTTTCTTATAGACGTAACAATTTAGTAAACGGTTTTACTTTGTCGTCAATACTTCTAAGGTTCAGAGTCTAATCCTTTCCCCTTTTTTTGTTTTGTTTTGTGACAAAGAGATGGAAGAGAAAGATGATCTAATTCGTAATGGATTAACTAAACTTTATTGTCCCAAAGATTTTTAATATTTTAAGACAATGAGATCTTATAAAACCTTCAGTATTTTCGATATTATAACCACAACTATGTAAAACCGAAATTTTAAAGATTTGTTTGTCTAGGAAATAAATACCTTTAATTAAGTAAACTTATTACCACTTTTTATAATAAGTTTTCTGGAGTGGTCAAGGTTTATATATTCTTTCTTAATGAATAAGTTTCTTCGAAGAATACGTTTATATGTTAACATGTCACCATAAGACAGTATATCTTCAATTGTTTCCTTATTGTCTCCCTCCATACGAGAAAATCACCTTTGTTATGAAGTTTAAATAATAATAAATCCGAATTTCACAAAGAATTAAAAATAAAATACAATATCACATGAACTAAATGCTACAACAAAATCAAGATCCACATGTCGTCTTACCAAGTCAATATGTATACAGATAAGAAGGAGTTTAAGAAAAACGTAAATCCAAAAATGTCTTATAATTCATTTCAATAGACACGATAAGTCAACTAATAGATAAAATATATATCATCACACGTATACAATTAAGTTGTGAGGATTATATAGAGACGAAACCATTGGTATTTAAATAAAGGATTCAGACACTCAGACAATGACAAAACATTCACTCAAACATAATAAAAAAAATTAAGATGTATATATTCCTTATAGTATACCATCGCTGGGGTACCTGACGTCGGATGGTCCGAGGAGGTAGGTGCCTTAAAAGGTCCGTTCTCATGACCTCACCTAACGGTAGCGGAAGAGACATTGATACACGTTGGGTGTGAACTCTTCACCGCTCAATCCAAAGTGCAGGAACACCCGTTTTTTAGATTTATGAAACCGTAAGAAAAGGTACCCTCAAAACACATATAGAAGAGGTTCTTAAATAAGTCTTTATAAATATAACCACATTTGAATACTTATAAAATGAAACCCAATATTACACTATGAGATAATTAAAAAACGACTTTAAAAAGGTCCGAACTAGTGACCCCTGAGAAAGTCAACTGAGGATAGAGAATAAATATATGAGGTCAGTAACACAAAAAAATAAAATGAAACAAAATCTAAGGAAGAAACGACCATGAGGCGATTGCAAAACATATTCTTATAAAAGAAAAAGGAAATTTAACCTCTTACCATAATCCATTACTCAACTCGATGAAGTTTAGGACCTTCTACTACGACACTTTCACAACGTGAGTTTTACGGTCGTTTAAACTTTTTGAGTCGTCACCGGTGTCCTGACCTTTTCGAGTCAAAAGTAGGGTTAGGGTTTATTTTCCGTTACGGTTTCTTACGAGTTTGATGGTGTGTTAACGTGAGTAGAGTGTACGATCATTTCATTACGAATTTTAAGAGGTTCGGTCCGAAGTCGTTATGTACTTGGCACTTGAAGGTCTACAAGTTCAACCAAAATCTTTTCCGTCTCCTTGGTCTCTAGTTTAACGGTTGTAGGCAACCTGGTAGTTTTTTCGTTCACTCAAAGTCTTTTTGTAGATAAAGACGAAATAACTGATATGGTTTCGGAAACAGACACACCTAGTGTTATTTGACACCTTCTAAGACTTTCTCTACCCTTATGGTCTACTGGACTGGACGGAGAACTCTTTGGACATACGTTCCGTCCTTCGTTGTGAATCTTGACCTATACCTTGTTGTCTGACCAAGGTTTGTCCTTTTCCTCATGCAGTTCCGACATATAACGGTGAGACGAATAAATTGTAGATACGTCTCATGTAGTACTCTTTGCGACCCGACCTTCTTCGTGTTTGACCTTAGTTCTAACGACCCTCTTTATAGTTATTCGAGTCTATACGTCTACTGTGGTGGGAATACCATCTTTCACTTCTCCTTGATTTTCGGAGAACTACTTTCACTTTCTCCTCTCACTTTTTCAACCCAATTTCGAGTCAAGTCAAGTCAAGTCAAGTCAGCGAGTCAGTACAGACTGAGAAACGTTGGGGTACTTAGCGTCGTGCAGTCCGGAGGGACAAATAGTGGTAGAGGACCTCAAGTGAGTTTGAGTGCAGTTAGCTCTGGCACTACGGTAGGTCGGTAGAGTAAGAGTCAG
Organism: Capra ibex; assembly: GCA_006410555.1. Taxonomy (NCBI): domain Eukaryota; kingdom Metazoa; phylum Chordata; class Mammalia; order Artiodactyla; family Bovidae; genus Capra; species Capra ibex. Next base: position 66,371,647 of record SJYO01046538.1, read on the forward strand.
CAGGGGAAGAGGAGGACGAGGGTTAGGGAAGGTCGTAGTCTCAAAAAGGTTAATCAGTTTCGAAGCGTACTCCACCTGTTTCATGACCTCGAAGTCGAAATCGTAGTAAGGAAGGTTTCTTTAGGGTCCCAACTAGATGAAGTCTCACGTGTCCAACCTAGAGGAACGTCAGGTTCCCTGAGAGTTCTCAGAAGAGGTTATGGTGTCAAGTTTTCGTAGGTAAGAAGCCGTGAGTTGGAAGAAGTGTCAGGTTGAGAGTGTAGGTATGTACTGGTGTCCTTTTTGGTAGTGGAACTGATTTGCCTGGAATCAGCCGTTTCATTACAGAGACGAAAACTTATACGATAGATCCAACCAGTATTGAAAAAAAAGGTTCCTCATTCGCAGAAAATTAAAGTACCGACGTCAGTGGTAGAAGTCACTAAGACCTCGGGGGTTTTTATTTCAGACTGTGACAAAGGTTCCAAAGGGGTAGATAAAAGGTACTTCACTACCCTGGTCTACGGTACTAGAAGCAAAAGACCTACAACTCGAAATTCGGTTGAAAAAGCGAGATGAGAAAGTGAAAGTAGATCACCGAAAAATCGAGGAGAAGTGAAAGACGGTATTCCCACCACAGTAGACGTATAGACTCCAATAACTATAAAGAGGGTCGTTAGAACTAAGGTCGAACACAAAGAAGGTCAGGTCGTAAAGAGTACTATATGAAACGTATATTCAATTTTTTCGTCCCACTGTTATATGTCGGAACTACATGAGGAAAAGGATAAACCTTGGTCAGACAACAAGGTAGAGGTCAAGATTGACAACGAAGGACTGGACACATGTCTAAAGAGTTCTCCGTCCAGTCTACCAGACCATAAGGGTAGAGAAAGTCTTAAAAGGTGTCAATAACACTAGGTGTGACAGTTTCCGAAACCGTATCTGTTATTTCGTCTTTATCTACAAAAAAGACCTTGAGAGAACGAAAAAGGTACTAGGTCACCTACAACCGTTAAACTAGAGACCAAGGAGACGGAAAAGATTTTGGTCGAATTTGTAGTCCCTCAAGTGCCAAGTGCATAACGACTTCGGACCGAACCTCTTAAAACTCGTAATAAAATGATCGTACACTCTACTCACGTTAACACGTCATCAAACTCGTAAGAAAACGTAACGGAAAGAAACCGCAACCTTACTTTTGACTCGAAAAGTTCAGGACATCGGTGACGACTCAAAAGGTTTAAACGACCGTATAACTCACGTCATGAAAGTGTCGTAGTAGAAAGTCCTAAATTTTGTCGAGTTGACCTTAAGGTACTGGAGGTGATCGAAACAAGCATCACTACGAAGGATTCCGGGTGAACTGAAGTGTAAGGTCCTACAGACCGAGATCTAATCACTAGTGTAGTAGTACTGATAGACCCAGCACTTCTAGAAAAAACATGTCAAGAAGGCACATAAGAACGGTAAAGAAGAATTAGAGAAGAAGAAGACAATCCAGGTCTGGTAAAGACAGGAAATAGCTCGGGTAGAAACGTACTTTACAAGGGAACCATAGAGATTAAAAGAACTTCTCTAGAGATCAGAAAGGGTAAGACAACAAAAGGAGATAAAGAAACTTAACTAACGAATTCTTCCGAAAGTATAGAGAAGCACGATAAGAAACCTTGAGACGTAAATCTACGGATATAGAAAGGAAAAGAGGAAACGAAAAGTAGAGAAAAGAGAAGTGTCTATAAACATTCCGGAGGAGTCTGTCGGTAAAACGAAAAACATAAAGAAAAGGTACCCCTACCAGAACTAGGGACATAGGACGTGTTACAGTGCTTGAAGTAAAGCATCAAGTAGTCCGTGAGATAGATAGTCTAGATCCGGGAATTTAGATAAAGAGTGAGGTGACATATTAGTATTCCCTAAGCTAAATCCAGTATGGACTTACCAGATCACCAAAAGGGATGAAAGAAGTTAAACTCAGACTTAAACCGTTATTCCTCGAGGACTAGACTCGTTGTCAGTCGAGGATCAGAACAAAAACAACTGCCATATCTCGAAGAGGTAGAAACCGACGTTCCTTATATTAGTCAGACTAAAACCACAACTGGTAGATCACTACAGGTACACATCTCAGAAGAGAACACAACAACCTTCTCCCATAAACGATACTGGTCACGTAAAAGAACCGTTTTGAGATAATCAGAAAAGGGACGAAGTAAGGCATAAGGTTCCGGGTCAAACGGACAATGAGGGCCACAAAGAACTGAAGGATGAAATCGTAAGATCAGGTGATATTACTTTTCCTGTAGAAAAAACCCACAATCAAGATTATCCAGAATATCCAGAAGTATTATGGTAGGTTGAAGTCGAAGAAGTCGTAATGACCAACCCCGTATCTGAACCTATTGACACTATAACTTACGAAACGAAACCTCTACTTGTCTCTAGTAAGACAGTAAAAACTCTAACGTAGGTTCATGACGTAAAGCCTGAGAAAACAACTGGTACTACCGATGAGGTAAAGGAGACTCCCTAAGGACGGACGTCATCATCTATATTACCAGTAGACTCGATTTAAGTGGGTTAGGTCAGGTAAAATCAAACGACTAAGGATCTTACAGCTACAAGTGAGAATGGTAGAGAACAAACTGGTGAAGGTTAAACGGAACTAGGTACCTGGACTGTAAGGTCCAAGGATACATTATAACGAGAAATGACGTAGAACGAAGATAGTCGTAGAATGAAGATAGTGGTTAGTGTAGGTGTTGACCCATAACGAAAACGAAACCGAGGTAGGGAAGTAAGAAAGACATCAATAAAGAGGAGACTAGAGGAAATCGTATAACCCGTGGATTACTGGACCCCTCAAGGAGAAAACCATAGGATATATCACGGAAAAGTATGACAAGTACCCCTAGAGTTCCGTTCTTATGACTTCGCCGAACGGTAAGTGAAGAGGTCACCTGGTGTAAGACAGTCTGGAGAGGTGGCACTGGGTGGGCAGAACTCAACGGGGCGTGCGTACCGAACCAAAGTAACTCAATCTGTTCCGACACCAGGATCACACTAATCTAACTGATCAAAAGACACTCATACCAAAGTCACACAGACGGGAGACTACGGGAGAACGTTGTCGATGGTAGAATGAACCTAAAGAGAATGGAACCTGCACTCCCATAGAGAAGTGCCGACGAGGTCGTTTCGTGTCGACGAGGAGGAATGGAACTACTCCCCATAGAGGAATGGCGGTGGCAAGGACTGGAAGTTCCACCATATCGAGGAAATCCGGAAGACACGTCGGTGACGAGGATCCAAACGAGGAAGCCCGACGCCCGGGACAGGAGCCCGCACCCACAGAGGAAGGTCGACGGCAGGGATCGGAGCTCGAACCCCACCGAGGAGTCCCAGTGGCGGGGACCGGAGCCCGTGCTCTACCGAAGAGGGCCGGCGGGGACTAGAGCTTGCACCCCACAGAGGAGGGCCGGTGGGGACTGGAGCCTGTGTCCCATCGAGGAAAGTCGGCTACGGGGACTGGAGCTTCACCCATTGAGGAGAACCGACGCGAATCACTCGCTCGGTCGAGAGCGTCGGCGGGTGCGAATCACTCGCTCGACCGAGAGCGTCGGCGGACGCGAATCACTCTACCGAGTCTTTTGATTCTAGTACCGTAGACCAGGGTAGTGAAGTACCCTTTATCTACGTCTTTGTCCCCTTTGTCACAGTCTAAAATAAAAACCCCCGAGGTTTTAGGGACTTCTACCACTGACGTCGGTACTTTAATTTTCTGCGAATGAGGAACCTTCCTTCCAATACTGACTCGATCTGTCGTACAAGTTTTCGTCTCTGTAATGAAACGGTTGTTTCCAGGCAGATCAGTTCCGATACCAAAAAGGTCATCAGTACATACTTACACTCTCAAACAGACACTTCTTTCGACTCGCGGTCTCTTAACTACGAAAACTTAACGCCACAAACTCTTCAGAGAACTCTCAGGGAACCTGACGTTCCTCTAAGTTGGTTAGGTAAGATTTCCTCTAGTCATGACCCACAAGAAACCTTCCTTACTACGATTTCGACTTTGAGGTCATGAAACCGGTGGAGTACTCTTCTCAACTGAGTAACCTTTTCTGAGACTACGACCCTCCCTAACCCCCGTCCTCCTCTTCCCATGCTGTCTCCTACCCTACCGACCTACCGTAGTGGCTGAACTACGTGTACTCAAACTCACTTGAGGCCCTCAACAACTACCTGTCCCTTCGCACCGTACGACGTGAAGTACCTCAAAGTATCTCAGCCTGTGTTGACTCGCTGACTTGACTTGACTTGACTTGACTTGTACTCAAAGTACATGAGAAATAATGATCCCACAGTAACGAATATCCAGAAGAGTCACTGTCGTTACCTTATATATACACATATGATTAGGTACGAATCCACTTTTGAACATTTATAAATATTACGTAGGTAGACACAGATCAAATTCGATTTGTACTGAAATACGACAACAAAGGTTGAGATTCGGTAATCATATACACAATAAGATTGGGAGAGGGGAATGATAGACTTTACATAAGGTTGTCAATCTTTGGACGACATACGTTCTGTCTTTTTTTCTGTGTCTACACATATTGCCTGAAAACCTGAGTCTCCCTCTCCCTCTCCCACCCTACTAAACCCTCTTACCGTAAGATTGTACATATGATAGTACATTCTTAACTTAACGGTCAGATACAGACTGCGTCCTATGTCGTAAGAACCCCGACCACTTACCCCTACTGGGTCTCTCTACAATACCCCTCCCTCCACCCTCCCTCCAAGTGCAAACCCTTGCGTACATTCTTAATTTCTAAAATTTTAAATTTTTTATTTTTTGATTTTTTTTTTTTTTTTTTTTCTTTGGACGAAAGTCGACAGGTAGTCAGTAAATTAATTAACGAATTAACTTTTCTGGGACTACAACCCTTTCTAACTTCCACCCTTCTCTTCCCCTACTGTCTCTTACTCTACTAACTTACCGTAGTGACTGAGTTACCTGTACTCAAACTCATTTGGGGCCCTCAACCACTACCTGTCCCTCCGGACCACACGACATTAGGTACCCCAACGTTTCTCAGCCTGTACTGACTCGTTGAATTGACTTTACTCATATGAATATAATACCAAAATCTTAACAATTGGAGATGAGAACATTCCTTTTTAAAACAGTTAATTATGTTACCAGTAAAAAACGTTAAGGCAACGGAAATTAACACATTAGTGGTGAGAAGGATTTCAAACAACGATATACAAGGGGGAAAAGAGAAATCACTAAGCCAAAATGTGTAAAAATTGTATCATTCTAATAAAACAGTGTCAATGGTGAGATAGGGCCCTGAGGACCTGAAGGGTTTACTAGAAAAGAATTAAGCGTATGTCACTGCAAGTGAGAAACAGTCCATTTCCAAATTCACAATCACCGAGTCACCACAGAGGTCCCTGGGAAACACTCGGGTACCTGACATCGGGAGGTCCGAGGAGACAGGTACCCTAAGAGATCCGTTCTTATGACGTCATCCTACGGTAAGTGAAGAGGTCCCCTAGAAGGGTTTAGCCACTAAGTTAGACCCAGAGGTCTTAACGTCCGTCTAAGAAATGTCAGACTCGGTGGTCCCTTCGGGTTTCTTATTCCAAAAACTGTTTACGTGTCATAGTACATAGATCGTGAGGTCATAGTTTGTCTTCTCAAAGTGATGGGATTTTCTAAGGGACACTGAGTAGATCAATCGGTAGAGCGACAGGAGGAGTTAGGGACCATTCGTGACTACACATATATAACCCAACCGGTTTCTTCAAGTAAGTCCAAAAAGACATTATATCTTATACATTATACCGTTTATAAGATGTACATTATACCTTTTTGGACTTACTTGAAGAAACCGGTTGGGTTATCAAAGACACTAAAACAGAAATGTCTTAAAGTTTATTTACTATAACATATGTATTGTGACAATCAAACCGATGAAAGTGTACCGTTTTATATAAATTCTACGTAAGTACCGAAACAAACCGAACTATTAAATAAGAAAAAATAATAACTTGTCATAAGGTAAAATACCGACAGGAATTTAAACGTATAGGTCAAATAACTTTCTGTAGTACTAACTAAGAACCAAAAATCACTAATACTTATCTTGGTGATCTTTGGAAACGTACGTACACAAAAATTTAGATAACCTTTATAGATCCTAGTTCATTATTATGACCTAGTATACCATTCCGAAACAAATCGAAACAGTTTTTGATGGTTTGACATAAGGTTTCACCGATATGTAAAGTACAACGAGGGTCCCTACCTACTCAGGAACAACAAGACATAAAACGGTCGTTAAACATAACAGTCAAAAAGCTAAAGGTCCGTAATCTTATGAATAAAGTTAAAAGTCAAACGGGATTAACGTCTACTACAACTTACACAAAAGTTCAAATAAAAGGTAAACATATAAGAGAACTACTATACAGAGAATTTTATAAAACGGGTGAAAATCAAAAAAGAACATAAAATGTTCCAGAAACACATACAATTTATATAAAGAGAATAGTCAATATATAAAATCTTTATAAAAGAGGGTCAAATATTGGACAAATGATTTTAAAATTCTTACAGAAACTGTCTCTTTTAAAAGTACAATTATTTGAGGTTGAAAAAAAAGTAAGTACCCAGTACAAAAGTGATAACATAGATTCTGACAGAATATATGAAACAAAAAGATTCGAATAGGAAAGTGTATGATATTACCAGGTAAAAATCATTTGAAAATACATCATACACTTAAGATAAAGACCTAAGAAAAAAAAAAAAGAAATCGTATACCTACAGGTCAACAAGGTCGTGGTCAATAACTTTTCTAACAAGAAAGGGAACGGGAACACGGAGACAATTTTTAGTTAGTTAACTTATGCCAACACACCCAGGTTGAGACCTTAGAAATAAGACAAAATAAGAAGACATACAGACAATAAAGTGGTATGAAATAATAAACGATATCGAAATACGATTCATAACTTTAACTTATCACACTTAGAAAATTAAAACAAGAAATCAAACATGACTAATAAGATCCAGAAAGTAGAAAGGTGTTTTTGACAACTTAGTCAAACACTCATAACTTTTTTACCAAAGGACTCTAAAATTAACCGAACGTAACTTAGATATCCAGTTAAACCAGTGTTGACCCTAGAATGGTTATAGTTGTACCTTATATAGAGGTAAACGAATCTATGACTCAAGAAAGTAGTAACGAAATATCAAAAGGTGTATGTCCAGGACATGTATAAAACAATCTAATTATACTAAGGAAGAGATAAAGAATACTGTAAACAATAAAGGTTTTTATTGTCTGTATATTTGTGTACAACATTAGCGGATTACATAAGCATGATAACAAAAATTTCTTTGTGTCTAAAGTGTAGTTCATTATTGTTTCACAAAATAAAATGAAAGTAGAGAAAGAAAAAGTGAAAAAAGAAAGAAATATATGTAGTTTCAAATAGTACATGGAAGAAACTTTCAAAAAAAAAAAAAGAGGGACGTCAAAGTTATACTATATGGATCCACACCAAATAAACGACACACAGAAAGAACCACAAGAGACCCGAAGGACTTATACAACGAACTAACAGTGACAATTAAAACTTTTCGAGAAACGGTAATAATGAAGTATATAAAGAAGACGAGATAAAAGAGAAAAAAAACATAAGGTAAATGTGTAATACAAGAAAAAAGTACAACAGGGTAGTAAGAACCTTCAATCAAAACCCAAAAGTAAGAAAATAAGAAAAACGTAAAGTCTAATCAATAAGAGACAACGGGATGGAGGTTCTGGTGGCTAGGAAAGAGTCGGAAAAACTTAGGTGACTACTTAGACATCTTCCGTAAGAAGTGGAAACAATATCATCAAAAAAATGAAGATCGTAAAGTAAAGTGACGAAAAACTCTATCAAATGTATAAAATCAGTAGACAAAGTGTACAACACATGGAAAAGGGAATCTTTGGAATTGTATAACTAATATAGTACCAGTGATGTGTAAGGGACGGACCAGCAAACTTGTATGAAAAGTGTAGAGTCAGACCAAAACTACTGATGAAACAAAAAATTTCCATACAACGAAAAGGAACGGGAACCGTACGAAATATTAAAAAAACTTTCGATATATACCAAAAATACCCCCTTCCCACTTATAATTGACTTCTTTTATCTATAAATCTCACTCATAAATATAACAAGACCGATTCTTAACTCGACAAAGATAACATTCATCTTCAATCAGAAATTTTAGAAGAGTACACGAACAACGACGGAAGAGTAGTGAAACCCGAAGGTAGTCATGAGGAGTCTCTCACACAGAACGTCGAACAAGTCGACATTAAAATGACCCAGAGAAAACCACACACCAATCCACTTCACCTCTCCCTCATAAGACATTAGAAGACTAATCTAAAGTCAGAAAATCATTCGGACCAGAGGTGTGATTTTGGGAATATACACAAAGAGTCACCAAATTGTAAAAGGGAAGGAGAAGAAAGAAAAGGACTAAGAGTTAGGGTTACAAGGGTTAGATAAAAGAACTTGGGAACTGGGGACAACTGATGAAAAAAAGGAGAACACACTATGTCTTTCGGATCTCCAGCGACCTCACCCTCTTTAAAGGAAAGGGGTTGACACTTTCTGTGACCATTTCAGAAAAGGGAAACTGATATCTGGAAACGACATTTTTTCAGAGAACTCGTATAAAGTATTACTAATAAGAAGAGAGGGGGGACTGTCAAGTGTCATTTATAGATCGTCAAGAAGTTTTGCCGATAAATTTGTAAAGATAGTCAACTCCATTCGTCTAGAGAAGTCACAATGTGTTATACGGAAAGAGAGGTAAGAAATTTCACCATCAATCGAAACGTTGGAGTCAAGAGACTACCTAGAAACTTTCAGTAACTAAAAGTCCACCGACTATGAAAGGAAGGACATTCATGTCTTCACCGTTGAAGGTTTGAGAAAATAAAAAGAAAAGGAGGAACCAGTGTGTCGTGTCGATACCCTAGGGTCAAGGGTTGGTCCCTATCTTAGACCCGGGAATCTGTACCTTAACATCTTAGGATTGGCGACCTGACGGTTCCTTAAGGGGTTTGAGAAATATACACCTTCGACTTTTAACTTTAATTATAGAAAAATAACTTCTCTTGAATATAATAAACACAGACATCCTTCTCCTGTCCAACTCCCATCTACTAAAACAATACCACCCATCGTAAAGTTCATGAACAAATTTTAGTCTAAGTTTTGATCTTATATAAAAACACCATTACTGTATTCACTGTCAGTATAATTTTTTTTCATTGATTAAAAAAGATATAAAAGGTAGTTTTTTCTTGAAGTAAAGAACTGTTTGAAGTCAATGTAAACAATAGTCAATGACTTTATCTACCCCTTTGTCACCTTTGTCACAGTCTGAAATAAAACCCCCGAGGTTTTAGTGACGTGTACCACTGAAGTCGGTACTTTAATTTTCTGCGAATGAGGAACCTTCTTTTCAATACTGGTTGGATCTATCGTATAAGTTTTCGTCTTTGTAATGAAACGGCTGATTCCAGGCAGATCAGTTCCGATACCAAAATGGTCATCAGTACATACCTACACTCTCAACCCGACACTTCTTCCGACTCACGGCTTCTTAACTACGAAAACTTGACACCACAACCTCTTCTGAGAACTCTCAGGGAACCTGACGTTCCTCTAGGTTGGTCAGGTAAGACTTCCTCTAGTTGGGAGCAAGAAATATTCCTTACTACGATTTCGACTTTGAGGTCATGAAACCGGTGGAGTACACTTCTCAACTGAATAACTTTTTCTGAGACTACGACCCTCCCTAACCCCTGTCCTCCTCTTCCCCTACTGTCTCCTATTCTACTAACCTACCGTAGTGACTGAGCTACCTACACTCAGACTCACTTGAGGCCCTCAACCACTACCTGTCCCTCCGGACCGCACGACGCTAAGTACCCCAGCGTTTATCAGGCTGTACTGACTCACTGACTTGACTTGACTTGACTGACTTCAAGTTTACTTAAAAGAGATTAAATCACGATTCAATCGTATTTTGTTTGAAATTACAATAACAAAATAACGTAGTAACTACCTAAAACAAAAATTTCATTTATAGTTTAATTCTCTACCGCAGTATATATACTTATCCTCCTAGAGATCGACAATTTCTAAGGTAGTATTCAGGCGACTCATTTACGGAGTAAGAGGATATCCGGGAAGACTACGTTAAGGTATAAGTCTCAATTACTTGGTATCTTTCGGATAAACCCTTTTTACCGTTCAAACGTCCCCTCACTCTGTTATATTAAGAATGATTTATCAATTCTTAGTTTTTTATATTTAGAACCGAGGAAGTGACGAATATTTTAGGTCAATATATTGGAAACTTTAACGTGTCTATAAAATTTTACAACATCTACAATTATGTTTATTGTAAAAATGATTTATTTCTTATTTGTGGATACAAATTTACGAACCTGTTCTTTTCTACAGTTAAGTTAATGAACCAGTCTTTTAGTAGTTAAAAAATAAAGCTGAAATAAAAGTCGACGAAGAATAGAGTGTATAACTCAGGATTCATTGAAATACTAAGATCCTTCGTAAACCTCTTCCTTTACCATTGGGTGAGGTCATAAGAACGGATCACTTAGGACACCTGTCTCCTCGGACCACCCGACGACAGGTACCCCAACGTGTCTCAGCCTGTTCTAACTTCGCTGAATCGTACGTACGTACGTAATCTCTTCCTTTACCGTTGGGTGAGGTCATAAGAACGGACCTCTTAGGGTCCCTACCTCCTCGGACCATCCGACAGCAGATACCCCAGCGTGTCTCAGTCTGTGCTGACTTCGCTGAATCGTCGTTGTCGTCGTCGTCCTTCGTAAACCGGAAGGGACCACCGAGTCTATTATTTCTTAGACGGACGTTACGTCCTCTTGGTCCAAACTCGGGACCCAACCCTTCTAGGGGACCTCTTATTTACTGTTATGTAAGGTCATAAGAACAGACCTCTTAAGGTACCTGTCTCCTCTGACCACCCGAAGTCAGGTACCCCAACGTTTCTCAACCTGTATTGACTCACTAATTGAGAAACTGAACGTCCCTCGTAAATTATATTTTTTCCCAAGGACAATATTCATTAATTTATCTATGTTATTTATAAAAATGTATTAAGTGTATGTGTATATGGATTTGTGTTTATATACATTATAGATTTTGACACACTTCAAAATTACAGGTTCGATTACCACTGGTGTACTTTACAACTTTTAATACAACGTCATTCCGTACCCTCTAGTAAATAAAGACCCTTTATCACATTCTATAAAAATTATTGTGAAGAGTTTAAACTCTAGTAGGATCGTTCCTACAAGTATTTTCTACAGGGGAGATATAAGAAGAATGTTCCTCCATTTACAAAAGGATTTATCCAAGTCTTTCTTATAAATGTCTTGTCTTTATAATTTTACTGGGTCTGACGGACGTCAGATTACAAAACTTTCTGTTTACCGATATTTTATGATCGTTTTTTTTTTTTTGTTTGTTTGTTTGATGTTCCTCGTTTACTTACACCTACTATTTTAAAATACATTGGACGTTTAACGTGTCGTTTGTCCAAACTAGTCTTCTATACCTTAGTTCTCCTACTACCTCTCTTTCTGTCCCTTTTATTAAGAAGAAGTCTATAATACCCTTTTCATCCTCAATCCTCAATCAAAATATTGATTTTCTATTCACATACTTAAAGTCAAAGTACACACACCAAGAACTTCCCTCCAATTACACTTGTTTAACGAATCTAAACTAAGGACCGGGATGATGAAGTGTCACCATATTAAAACTTCTTACTGAGTCAAAGGATTAGGACTCTAGTATTTATTTTGTCACAGAGTGTTAGTATACCAGTGATACTACTAATTTACTATTTTATTTACCCAAATCTTCTCATGAGACGTGAATTATTGACGAGTCATCTACAATTAGAGGTAACAATGTTCAACATCGTTATTATACACTTTACGACTACTCTTTATGTATACACATATCGTTTCATACATACGTTATCTGAAATTATTTTTAATATAAAATATATACACCCTCTATACAATTCGTATGTATATATAAAATAAAAATTTTAATTGTAAATACATGTTTATGAATCTAATAACAAGACCATATAAAATATTTCAACTCAGACAAGTTATCTAATACAGTAAAAGTTGAACCTATAAATAGTAAGATAACTCATTTCAGTATGTAGATTTCCTTTTTTGTTTGTAAAATAAAATTTAGTGGGTTGTGAATTCATGGTTTTAAATTCTTGTTTTTAATAATAAAGGACTAACCCGTTATAAATTATCCGGATTATTATGCCTCACAACATGTATGAACTGGTCGTGTACTTATAATTAAATTAGATGAAAAACACTTTTTCATAAGTACTTAAGGTAATTCCCGTATAAAACATCTTTCTACTTATCCGAAAATAATATTAATGAGTTCAATTAGGACGAACGTTAGGTCTAAGTCGTGTATTAATAGATGAAAGATAAAGTCCAAATAATCTAAAGAACTTTGCTCCTTTAGATATTTCTTAACGATGTGAGACCAGTGAAAAGTAGGGAACGATCTCAAATCGTTTGGTGTGTGAGTGTCTGTGTGTATGTGTATACACCGGTGTATGTACAAGATACGTGATAAAGTCTAAAACTCCATCTTTGTCCAGTTAAGATCACTATGCTTCACAATAATCTTACTGTCGTATTAAATAATGTATTGGACCCTATAAGACTTTCACTTTCCACCGAAGTAAACACTAATGTGATGTTTCCACGAGGTAAACATTGTTGTGCTATGAGTCTTTGAAGTTGTACCGACTTCTTTGTTTAATAAATAATTTCTTAACGTTTCTCTGGATTCTCATTCAAATTCGTATGAGTAGACATGTATACTTTTGACGTGTATAATAACCGAGTATATATTAATAATTGATGTTTTAGGATTTCGACTATAGGAGTATTCTTTAGAGGTAGTAATTTATTGTTACACATTCTGTTACAACATAACTGATATTGAACACTGAAGTTGGGTACTCAAAATGAAGATCTAAAACATGAGATTATGTATACAGAAGACAAAAGAAATAAACTTCTAGAAAGTTTATAAAATTTCTCGATGATTTAAGAGGTAATTCTATCAGTAAAATTCTTCCTTCCTGTACTGACGTCAAGAAAATTAATAAAACCATTAGAAAGGTTAAAAAAGGAATGTTTTCACTAGTGTCATCTACACCAGAGTGAAAACGTCTACAGTCACTCAAACAATATAGTAAAGAAGACGAATAATATAACACTTTACCGTTGGGTGAGGTCATAAGAACGGACCTCTTAGGGTACCTCCCTCTTCGGACCATCCGATGATCAGGTACCCCAGCGTTTCTCAGTCTGTGCTGACTTGCTGAAGTGAACGTGAAAGTGAATAGATGGAATTTCGATTACAATAAAGTATATATAAATCGAAATCTGAAACTTACGTTAATGAATTTATACACACATATAGATAAACTACACACACATATACTCCCGATACGTAAGGTTTCCGAGTGTCGGACGTATTAATAAATGGTTTTAATGTGACGAATAAAAACCTTTCATTTACCGAATGAGTAATGAAACAGTCAGAAGGGACAGGGGTCTGTAATATGGTGAACACAAGTATAAGGTCATGTCAATTTAATATTTTGTTTGGAGAATTTGGAGGAATTTTTTACGTCGAGGCTCTGTTTCGACTGTATCATTAGTAGTGTATCTATTGTGTCGTACTCTCCGAGAAAACATAATCGTTGTACCTCTGAGAACACATATTGACTTTGTAAACCCGTTGAGAGTTGACTTTTACAATTTTCACTGTTCCCTTCTAACCAATAAGAAATTTATCTTAATATTCTATTACTTTTTCTTTAAATCTTTATGTATAACTCCTTTCGTCAAACTGTATTTTCTTCATAGGAATTCGGTACGAACCATGAAATAACAGTAGAAAATAAAATTAATTCGTATAACATATATATTATAACTAAGTATCTGACTAAATATATAACACATTTATATATATAAACTGTCGATATGTTATTTTATAAACTATTTAATTTTAGTGTAAAGTATTGTCTTTCAAGAATGAGTAGGTGATTTCCTTGTGTATAAAACTTTCTTGGACTTCTATAATCGAAAATCTTAGGACCTCAACATCAGAGATAATTTACCTAAATACTTAAACCCATTGAACAAATTGAAGAGAACCGAATAAATGTGTGAAATTTAACCTCCTAAACCTGATTTATTGGAAATTGAAAGGAAGTTTGAACTTATGAGATACTGACCAATTTTCTCTAACGTTTCTATTTAATTTTTTTAAAAAAGTTTGAAGTCCTACACATTTTAGGACTCCAATAACGGAAAGGTGGTTGAAAAGACTCAAACGTCGGAGAAGTCTGGTCTTTTACAAACATACCATAATAGAAAAGTTCACCTTGGGGAACCCGATGTTGAGATGATAAGTATTGAGTTGAATAGATTTAGAGTAAGTTATTGGGTACACCTAGGAACTGTGGGGGTGAATTTGTTAGGATTGGTGTAGACTGAGATAGGGGTTCAAGGAACGGTTTACCTTTCGTCTGTGAAGTTTCTAGGCTATTGAGGGAAAAAACGACCGTAGGATTCTCCTCAAGGTTTGGCGTCAGATCTGGTGACATGACGAACACGTTCTCTACCATCATCAAAGGATAGGTGTAAAGATTATATTGGGTCCCAGTCGTACTTTGTCGGTAGATAACAACTTTTCGATTTCGGTTTTACGTACTAAGACCAATACCGACGGTAAGTGAAAAAAAAAAAAAGGTGTCAGTAAATAAATAAACCAACGAGACCCAGAATCAACATCGTGTACCCTAGAAGTGTCACCGTACTTCTCAAAAATTATTTTCCGTACACTTGAGAATCAACACCGTACACCCTAGATCCAAGGGACTGGTCCCTAACGTGGGTTCGGGGCACATAACTCTCACACCCCAGAATCGATGAACTGATGGTCCCTTCAGGAATGGTAAGTAAATAAAAAGACATCAAGAAGGGGGACAGGGAAAAACAGTGTGTCAGTTTGAGAAGGTAGTAAAATTTAACAAACAAAGTTTTATAGGGTAAAAAATATTTAAAAGTGTTAGAACTCTTTTTAAAAGGTGAAGAATCATTATAGTCTTTAAACTACTAAGGGGTTCTAGTACCGGAAAAACAATAAGAAGGACCCTCTCAGTCCAAGTAGAAGAGATGGGGTGGATGTTCTTTTGTGGTTTTAATTTACAATTTATTACTTTCCCGAAACAGAGGGGATGAAGGTGGGGTAAAAAGGAACGGGGAAAGTTTTTCAATCATGTGAAATAAATGAAAAAAATTTTTAATCAAAATCCAAATCACTTTTTGACTCACCTTGTATGTCTTATACAGGTATAGAGACGGGGGTGGAGAGGGTTCAAAGGGACCAACAATTGTAAAACGTGAATCAAACAACATAAAAAACCTTCGATTGTAACTATGTTAGTAATAATTGTTCTCAAACATCAAATTCCATCATAAGTGAGAAACCCGATATATTAACTCAAACCCGTTTACAGTACTTAGATATTATTACGGTACATAGGTGGTAACATCATAATAAGTCTTATCGAAATATCGGGATTTTTAGCGGACGTGAGGTGACCAAGTAGGAAGAACGAGAGGAAAGGGGGTTTGGGGATCGTTGAGTGGTGACTAGAAAAATAACAGAGGTAACAAGACTGAAAAGATTTATAGTATATCAACCTTAGTAGGTTATACTCCGTAAAAGTCTAAATGAAGAAAGTGGATAATCCGATATATACAAAGGAGATACAGAAAAGTTAACAAACTATCGAGTAAAGAAAAATCACGACTTATTATAAGGTGACATACCTACCCGTTGTGAAAAAAATAGGTAAATGGATAACTTTCCTTAGAACCATCGAAAGTCCAAAGTCGTAAATACTTATTTGAACTATATTTGTAAGTTCACGTCAGAAGACATAACTGTGCCCAAAGTTGATTAAACCTATTTATGGTTCTTTATACTAATGACTTAGAATACTATTTACATACAAATCAATATATTCTTTGACGGTTTAAGATAAGTCTATATCGACAGGTCAACGTATTGGAGATCGTAACTTCAACAAAGTGTTGTAACGGTCATAAAACACACAGTCATTAGAGTTAAAACCGGTAAGATTATCCATAATATCAAATTAGTATGACAACGAAATTAAACATAGAGGAACTACTGTATACTCAACCCCGTACACAAGTATATGAACAAACGGTGGACACATAGTAGAATCCACTCTACAGACAATTCCAGAAACTGGGTGTAAAAGAAAAAATGACGTTAAAAATTTTTTGTAAAAGAAAAGGTAAATATCATGTTCTATAACTTATATCAAGGGACACGACATGTCATATAGGAACAACAAATAGACGATTAGACTTTGAGGATCAACTAGAGAGGGAGGAAAAGAGGAAACCATTGGTATTCAAACAACAATTACAGACACTCAGACAAAAGCAAACCGTTTGTTCAAGTGAATACAGTAAAACATCTAATGTATATATTCAATATAGCATACCATAAACAAAAGCAGACAAACTGAATCATGAAACATACTATTAAAGATTCAGGTAGGTACAACGACTTTTACCGTAACAAAGTAAGAAGAATACCGGTTCATTATAAGGTAATATACGTAAAAGAAATAAAGAGACAACTGCACGTAAATCCAACGAAGGTACAGAACCGATAATATTTATTACAATTATATTTGTGACCCCAAGTGTATAGAAAAGTTTAATTCCAAAAGAATCCTATAAGGGTCCTCAACCTAATGACCTAGTATAATATTAAATCATTAAAATCTTTGGAGGTATGACAAGAGGTATAATCAACGTGATTAAGTGTAACGGTGACTTTCCCATCCTCCCAAAGTAAAAGAGATTTGGAAGAGTTCTTAAAAAATAAATATCTAAAAAAACTACTCACGGTAAGACTGACCACACTCTACTATGGAATTACATCAAAACTAAACGTAAAGAGGTTATTAAACACTACAACTCGTAGAAAAGTACACGGATAACCGGTAGACACAAAAGAAAACGTTTGATAGATAAATCCAGAAGACGGGTCAAAGACTAACCAAACATAAACTATAATTCGACAAACATATAAAACCTTAATTTCCAGAACTGTTAGTGAAGGTAACACTTATAAAAGAGGGTAAGGTGTTCAACAGAAAAGGAAAACGAATGTCAAAGGAAAAGTCACATTTACGAAAATTCAAATTAACCCGGGGTGGGTGACGAAATGAAAACGAAAATAAAAGTAATGAGACCCTCTACTTAGGATTTTTCATAGAGACATTATATAAAATTTTTGACAAGATGGTTTGATAAAATTTTTCACAACATAAGGAGATCCTCAAAACGTCATAGAACAGAGTGTAAATCCAGAAATTAGGTAAACTTTAAATAAAAGTATATACTACAAAGTATAACAAGAAGAAGACGACGACGATTCAACGAAGTCAACACAGGCTGAGACACGCTGGGGTATCTACCGTCGGGTGGTCCGAGGGGGCAGGGACTTTAAGAGGTCCGTTCTTGTGACCTCATCCAACGGTAAAGGAAGAGGTTACTTACTTTCACTTTACACTTTCACTTTAGCGACAGTAAGGACTGAGTCGCTGGGGTACCTGACTTCGGATGGTCCGAGGAGGTAGGTACCCTAAAAGGTCCGTTCTCATGACCTCACCTAAGGGTAACGGAAGAGGCAGTATAACAAGATTAGAGTGAGAAATGTTCATCAACAGGTCAAAAGGACCTTGGTGAACTTGTCTCATAGAAAAGAGAAGACAGAAATATAACAACTGAGGAGACAACTTTAAATTAACTGGTATTCACATAACCGAATAAAGACCCGAAAGATAAGACAAGGTAACTAGATACACAGACGAAAACACGGACATGATCTCGAAACATCATATTTCAGTCCTTCACACTAACGAGGTCGAGGCAAGAAGAAACTGTTCTGACTTCTTTATGAATATAATTAACACATATATTTGACATATAGGACGTCAGAACGATATTGACAAATGATCAAGGTTTTCAACCAAACACTTATGAAAAGTAAAAACAGATATCTACTAGTATAGTAAAAGGAAAAGGGGTTTAAAATTAACCCGAAAGAAGGGATAATAACTCAAGATTCAATGAACACATAAAACTCATAGTTAGAAAATGGTCTATATATAAAACGTCTTTGAGAAGAGGTCACACACGGAACAAATAGTTAGAGAATTAGGGTTAGGTAAATTTTTAGACGAGACACTCAGAACAAGAGGGGACAAAGGATCTAATTTTTGAGTCGTTCCGTGGTATTAAAGGTCTTTGTTTAAAAAGACACCGGTAAAATTTAGTGTTTTGTTGGGACTAAAGTAAATTATGTGATGAGTCTAAGTAAATTATTAACTTTAAACTAAGAAAGAAATCTCAACATAAAAAGAAGGAGTTATAGCGAGGTTAAAACGACACCTCCGATCCAATCGGTGAAGAAAGAAAAGGGTGAACCATAAAGACGTAATAGAGTGTTTTGTATATAAATGGTTACGAAAATCCTCAACCTAGTAGTTCTCCAGTGTTACTAAATTAGAACTGTGAAATCAGATCTAAAGTTGCACCTGAAAAGGAAAGGACTCACGTAAGTACTTCACGAAAAACGGTATGAGAAAGGGAGGGGGACGACCATATTCGACTTGACACATGGGGAAATTAGGAATTCGACTCTGGTATTGAGGGTCATTAAGTTTTACACTGACACAAACATTTATTAAGTAAATATCTACATTCAATTTTATTCCCGTAATTCCACCCTAGATTAGGTTAGACGAAGACAATTCAGGTATGGTAAAGACAGGAAATAACTCGGGTCGAAACGTACTTTTAAAGAGAACCATAGAGATGAAAAGAAGTTCTCTAAAGATCAGAAAGAGTAGGATTCAAAAGGAGATAAAGAATCGTAACCAGTGACTCCTTCCTAAAGTATAAAGAGGAACGATAAGAAACCTTGAGACGTCAGTTTACCCATATAGAAAGGTAAAGAGGAAACGGAAATCGAAAAACAGAAGAGTGTCGATGAACCTTAAGGAAGAGTCTCTCGGTAAAACGAAAAAACATAAAGAAAAGGTACCCCTACCAGAACTAGAGACAGAGGACATGTCACAGTGTTTTGAGGTAGGTATCAGGAAGTCCGTGAGACAGATAGTCTAGATTAGGGAACTTAGATAAAGAGTGAAGGTTACATATAAACATTCCCTAAACTAAATCCAGTATGGACTTACCAGATCACCAAAAGGGATGAAAGAAGTTAAATTCAGACTAAAACCGTCATTCCTCAAATACTAGACTCGGTATCATTCGAGGATCAGAACAAAAACGATTGACACATCTCGAAGAGGTAGAAACCGACGTTTCTTATATTAGGTAGACTAAATCAATAATTGGTAGACCCCTACAGGTACACATCTCAAAAGAGAACACAACAACCCTCTTCCACAAACGATACTTGTCACACAAGAGAATAGTTTTGAGATAATCGGAAATAGGACGAAGTAAGACATGTAGTTCCGGTTTAAACGGACAATGCGGTCCACAAAGAACTGAATAATGAAAACGTCAGGTCAGGGAATATTACTTTTCCCGTAGAAAAAAACCCACAATCAAGATCTTCCAGAACATCCAGAAGTGTCTTGTCAAGTTACAGTCGAAAAAGTCATAATGACCAACCCCGATCTGAACCTAATGAGACTATGACTTTCCAAAAGGAACCTTTGCTTGTCTTTAGTAAGACAGTAAAAACTCTAACGTAGGTTCATGACGTAAAACCTGGGAAAACAACTGATACTACCGATGAGGTAAAGAAGATTCCCTAAGAACGGGTGTCATTATCTATATTACCAGTAGACTCAATTTAAGTGGGTAAGGTCAGGTAAAATCAAGCGACTAAGGATTTTACAGTTACAAGTGAGAACGGTAGAGAACAAACTGGTAAAGGTTAAATGGAACTAAGTACCATTTAGATTGTAGATTGGATTGTAATTGGATTGTAAGGTCTAAGGATATGTCGTGACGAGAAATGTCGTAGTCTGATGAAGGTAGTGGTCAGTGTAAGTGTTAATAAACAACAAAAATGAATCCGAGGTAGAGAAGTAAGAAAGACCTCAATAAAGAGGTGACTAGAGGTCGTCGTATAACCCGGGGATGGTTGGTCCCCTCAAGTAGAAAGTCACAGGTTAGAAAGACCGAAAGGTATGACAAGTACTCGAAGAGTTCCGTTCTTATGATTTCACGACGGGAGTTATACGGTCGTTTAAACCTTTTGAGTCGTCACCGGTGTCCTAACCTTTACCAGTCAAAGTAAGGTTATGGATTCTTTCCGTTACGGTTTCTTACGAGTTTGATGGCGTGTCAACGTGAGTAGAGTGTGCGAACGTTCCATTACGAGTGTTAAGAGGTTCGGACCGAAGTTGTCATACACTTTGTACTTGAAGGTCTGTCAGTTCGACCTAAATCTTTTCCGTCTCCCATTGGTCTCTAGTTTAACGGTTGTAGGTGACCTAATAACTTTTTCGTTCTCTTAAGGTCTTTTTGTAGATGAAAACGAAATAACTGATACGGTTTGGAAAGTGACACACCTATGTTGTTCGACACCTTTTAAGAATTTCTATACACTTATGGTCCGGTGGACTGGACGGAGCATTCTTTAGACATACGTCCAGACCTTCGTTATCAATCTTGACCTGTACCTTGTCCTTTGACCAAGGTTTAACCCTTTCCTCATGTAGTTCCGACATATAACAGTGGGACGAATAAATTGAATATACGTCTCATGTTGTACTCTTTACGACCTGAACTACTTAGTGTTCGACCTTAGTTCTAACGGCCCTCTTTATCGTTATTGAAGTCTATACGTCTGCTGTGGTGAGAATACCGTCTTTCTCTTCTTCTTGACTTTTGGAGAACCACCTTTAATTTCTCCTCTCACTTTTTCAACCGAATTTTGAGTTGTAAGTCTTTTGATTCTAGTACCGTAGGTCAGGGTAGTGAATTACCGTTTATCACCTCTTTGTTACCATTGTCACTGTCTGAAATAAAAAGACCCGAGGGTTTAGTGACGTCTACCACTGACGTCGGTACTTTAATTTGCTACGAACGAGGAACCTTCTTTTAAATACAGGATGGATCTATCGTACAATATTTCGTCTTTATAATGAAACTGTTGTTTCCAGGTAGATCAGTTTCGATACCAAAAAGTTCGTCAGTACATACCTACACTCTCAACCTGATATTTCTTTCGAATCGTGGTTTCTTAACTACGAAAACTTGACACCACAACCTCTTCTGAGAACTCACAGGGAACCTGTTGTTCCTCTAGGTTGGTCAGGTAGGATCTCCTTTAATCAGGAATTATAAGTAACCTTCCTGACTACTACTTCGACTTGCAGATTATGAAACCGGTACACTACGCTTCTTGACTGAGTAACCTTTTCTGGAACTATGACCTTTTCTAACTTTCACCCTTCTCTTCCCCTACTGTCTCTTACTCTATCAACCTACCGTAGTGGTTGAGTTACCTGTACTCAAACTTACTTGAAACCCTCAACCACTACCTGTCCCTCCGGACCGAACGACGTCAGGTACCCCAACGTTTCTTAGTCTGTGCTGACTCGCTAACTTGACTTGACTGAAGGTGTAAATATGACTGGATATAAATAAATATACAAAAAGATATAGGAAGGTTAAAGTTTCTCTATAGTTTTTTCCTAAAATTTTTATTTTTATTTCTGATGACATGACGAGTACTCCAAGAGGTCCGTCCTTATGACTTCACCAAACGGTAAGGGAAAAGATCACCTGGTGTAAAACAGACTTGAGAGGTGGTACTGGGCAGGTAAAACCCACCGGGATGTTCCGTAATACGTATCAAAGTAAGTCAATCTACCCCGAAACCAGGTATACTAGTCAAACCAATCAAAAGAAACTAACACCAAAAGTAAGACAAACGGGAGACTACCTCTTCCTATTCTCCGATTACCTTCGAAGAACAACCCTCTCTGACTGACACCCCCTTTGACCCAGAATCCCCCTTTGGTTTTTCTTTCGACTCACGACTTCCTAGTTACGAAAATTTCAACCTCTTCCGAGAACTCTCTGACAACATGACTTACTTCTAGTTTGGTCAATTAGGATTTCCTTTAGTCATGACTTATAAATAACCTTCCTGACTACGACTTTGACTTCGAAGTTATGAAACCGATGGACTACGTCTCTTAACTAATTAATCTTTTCTGAGACTATGACCCTTTTTAACTTCAGTCCTCCTTTTCCCAGTTGTCTCTACTCGACCAAACTACCGTAGTGACTGAGCTACTTGTACTCAAACTCGTTCGGGGTCGTCAACCATTACTTGTCCCTTCGGACCGCACGACGTCAGGTATCCCAGCGTTTCTCAGTCTGCGCTGACTCGCTGACTTGACATTTTTGTAGGCCCACTCGTTGACTTGACATTTTCTCAGGTCTAGGACCAGATAGTTAAACCGTTTAAGAGGAAAACACAGAGGGAGAGAAAGAGACACAGTGAGGATACACACGTACACACGAACGAATATTTGTAAAGGAAAGGAACGGACAATTGTGTACCATGTCATACTCAGACTCCGGACTTCGAAAAAAAAAAAAAATTCGTTTTCCACGACTTAGTTAATCGACCCTTTCCTTATGGGTCCATATACTAAAACTTTCGGTTACCTAAATTCTATGAAATTTCCCTAATACCCTTTCTTTTTTTCAAACGGAATTAAGAGTCTTGGGGAATAGTTTAACGGTTCCGGTCACCAATGAAAAGTACAAAATAGAGGGAAGTCAAGTCAAGTCAAATCAAGTCAGCGAGTCAGCACAGGCTGAGAAACGCTGGGGTACTTAGCGTCGTACGGTTCGGAGGGACAGGTACTGGTTGAGGACCTCAAGTGAGTCTGAGTACAGGGAGCTCAGTCACTACGGTAGGTCGGTAGAGTAGGAGCCAGCAGGGGAAGAGGAGGACGAGGGTTAGGGAGGGTCGTAGCTTCAGAAAAGGTTACTCAGTTGAGAAGTGTACTCCACCGGTTTCGAAATAGAGGGAATTGGGAAAACTTTTACAAAGGAAAAGCTTTGGAACATACTCAGTATATAAGGGACAGATCATAAGGGACAATGGTGGACCCTCTTACACGAAGTAGTCATAGGAAAAGGAGACGAACACGGAACCGACAAATAAATTTTGTTCATTAGAACTTATATACATTATGTAATATACATTATGTAATATTGTTCCATATATTATATTGATGGGTCTTCTTTTAGATAAAAAGTATTAAACTAAAGGAACTCCTGTGGGGTATCAGTTGGATTCCGTAGGTAAAAAAAAGGGAAGATGTGTATAAAGAATCAATAGTATAACGTCACAATACTTAATACTTACAGAAACCATAAATAGGAATAAAGTAGACCTATCTTTACAAAGGTACCACTCCACTTTTTACGATGTTTTTACACTAAATAGACCGAGGTACAAGAGGTCCCCTAACAAGATGATGACACGAAACCTAATAAAACCTAAGGTGACACTCAATATTATTGTTAAATAGACACTTTATTCGGTAGAACATGGTGTTTTCTAACTGTCTTAACTCTTTACTGACGAAAGTTTTCTTATTTTTTTACACCTTCGTAACGTTTTAGGTACTCCTTACGAATGACTGAAGAAATCTTTAAGGTCAATAGACCCCTGTCTGGTGAGTTTAAAATCAACAAAAAAAAAAAAAAAAATTCATTAAAAAAAAAAAAAGGGGTCCACTGAAGTAAATCTAGTAATAAAGTCTCCCAAATATTTAAGGATACATGAGAGGACCCTCCAGTGGTGGGGAATTACGACTCTGGAAACATCAAAATTATTATTTAAATCCCGGTGTTTTAGGTCTTCTTCCTTTCTTTTTATTGACTTTAGTAGGTTATCCGTCATTCTTCCTGTATCGACAGGTGTTCAATGTCGACTACTTTAGAGAGTTCCTCCTTTCCACATCTTCCGTAAGTCTCGATGCTCTTTACCAAATTTAGACACATCATTCGGAAAGTGTATTCTTGACACGACCAATAGTAACCTCTGTTATATCAAATGAAGATGTCTACCTCTATTATAGAGGATGACCAGAGATGAGAGGTGAAATTCAATAACACTAATCCTGGTATACCTATAAAGATTAGGGTAAATTCTAGAGTCCCGTAGTGGTTTTTGACAGTGATCCAACGAGGAGTTGAACCTGATTAAATAAAAGTAAGACCAGTATGACAATGTATACCTAATCAATTACATCGCTATGTTCATTGAAACGAGAAGGGATGAAGAGACACTCGACTTACTTGAGTCTTGAGTACGGATAAAAATAAACATTGGGGTTCCTATCTTTTAAGGATCGTTTAGTGTCTAGTATTTATTAATAACCTTATTATTTATAACCCGAATCTAATCTCTCTTTTTCGATAGGGTATTGAGTCTATCATGTTGGGTCATCCAACCTGAGTTCTCACATGTGGTTCTTACGACCGGTTATGGACGTTATTATTTGACATACCTAGACTTTTCTTATATTGGAACCTAATGTCTACTCGGGACACCATAGTTACTTTCCGATTAATACCTAATTTTAACTGGTAGAGAGTTAAAGAGAAATATAATGTTTCCTATAATTGTATTACTTTTCGGTTGTAAATTCAGTAAAAGTTCCTAAAATTTACATTTTCTTTCCGTCTTTAATTCAACCAGTGAAAGTCTATCTAGTCAACTAAAGAGAACGACGTTTACATTTCAGTATCCGGGAAACTTTTTAATGGACACAAAACCTTGGTCGTGGCGTTCTTTAGAAGGGTCCGGAGAAGACAATGGAATTAAAGTTGTGGAAAATTGTAGGCGAAGTACGTACACTAAAAAGAGGAGGGATAAAGAATTAAAGGTTAAAGACGGAGTGACGGGTCTTGAAAGTCTAAGAAAACATCGTTAAATAAAAGAAATTAGGACTAAAAAGGTGATCTACTATCACCGGGATACGAAATAACGGGTACCTGGTTAGAGTAAGGAAAGAGAGTATAATCTGGGGATAAACGGGACCTCCCACAAGTCTTAAGTAAGGACAACAAGTCTTAGGTAATGAGCTAAGTATCAAAGTCCCTATGAGTGAACAGGGACGGAATTCCGGTATCCAACTTTACGTGAAATTTACAACTACCCTTTTTTGTTTTTTTGTCTTATGAAATATAGACTCGGATAAACCGAGTACGGTAAACACTATAATCTCAGTGACGAAGGGAGTGAAATCAAGGACCTTTTTTTTTTTGACCTCGTCACTATCCGTAAAAGTTCCCTGTGATTTTAGAGACAATGACCTCCCTCAACATTCATCCCTCTTCCATAATGTTAAGAACTGTGAGACAAACTCGAACAAACGAAACGATACACAACCACCCGTCTTGACACCTAGTAAAGAATGGAGAGTACCCCGACAAAAGACATTCTTCTGTGACTTCGTAGGATCGTCATCATTTACTATTCATACCTACAAGTTCGGGTCTTTCCCTACGTCGATAACAATAAGTGTCCAGAACCGTCTTCAGTACTTTAATCCCCCGTATACATTTCTATGTTAATATGTTCATCCAAACAACCGTTCTCTTATGCCGATCAATTCAATCTGACATCCCTGACGACTTGTATATTCCTTAACCTCTTCATTAAACTTCTTTTCGTAACCTTTAAACTTCTATAGTGAGTCCCTTTTACCACCAACCTTTAATCATCAGTCGGTCGGTTTTTATCATAAAAATTCCGTGGAGTACCCTAAATCCTTTCAATTTACAGTACCTACACTTCTCCATGAATAACTTCGTAAATATACTTACAGATGTCGTCACTGTTCTTAACAGTTTATTTCGTCCTGTCACCGACCTCAAAAGACATCTCGTATACGTCGTTCTCTCAACTTCCATGACCGTCCTAATGTTAACTCAAGATAGGACACTCTATACCCTATCTACTTTTCCCCTTTGGTACAAGGTACGACCGGAAATTGAAAATAAGGGCCAGAATTGTAAATAAGAAGACTAAGACAAAAGACTTTAGACGACAATAGGTATCAAGAGTCCATTTCATATATACAGGGTAATGTGTATAACAACAACAAGTCAACGAGTCAGTACAGACTGAGAAACTCTGAGTTACCTGATATCGTAATGGGACAGTAAGTGATACAGGGTCTCAATCGAGTTTGAGTATAGGTAACTCAACTACTTCCGTAGGTTGGTGTACCACTCGTAATTTTCTTAAACGGGTTTCATGGTGAAATAAGTACGACAATATAACATGTAGATCCTGTAAATATCTGTTATTCGTTCTATACTCGTAATACACAACAAGTCAGTGATTAATATTACTGGAAAATTATCCGATGACTATCGTCTTTTTAAGTGAAATTTTTTTATTACTCCACCTACTTTGACCTCGGATAATATGTCTCACTTCATTCGGTCTTTGTTTTTGTGGTTTTGTCATATGATTCCGTATATATACCTTAAATCTTTCTATCATTGTTATTGGCATATACGCTCTGTCGTTTTCTCTTTGTCTACATATCTTGTCAGAAAATCTGAGACACCCTCTTCCGCTCCCACCCTACTAAACTCTTATCGTAACTTTGTATATATAAGAGTATACACTTTGTCTAGCGGTCAGGTCCAATCTACGTACTCTGTCCCACGAGTCCCGGCCACGTGACCCTACTAGGTCTCCCTACCCTACCCCTCCCTCTACCCTCCCTCCAAGTCTTACCCCTTGTGTACATTTGGGTACCGACTAAGTACAGTTATATGTCGTTTTTGACGATGTTATAACATTTCATTAATCGGAGGTTAATTTTATTTATTTATTTATTAAGATTAACGACACCGTCTCTTTATAAGAAATATGTTCTAAAGAAGTATTCTTTATGAAAGTAATCATACATACCTTTCTTTTTATATAGAGATGTCGGATAGAGACATCGTTTATAGTCATCCTTTTTAAATCACCAAAAAGAAGGGGTGGGGGTGTACATATATTAAAAATATAAGAATCCTAATAGACATACAAAACAAAAACCAAAACAAAATTTTCTTTGAAAGAAAAACGAACACTCTCTATAACTTAAACAAAGATACTTTATCAATCGATACAATCCTTTCGTTGAAAAATACAGGCCACTATCCTTTCCAAATGAAACTAAGATTTTTCATTCAGTTTTCTCCATTAATTAAGAAGAAGGATAATTTATTATAGAAGTTAACCACTATTTTTAACGAAAAGTAGTTTTGTTACAAATACCTTACATTTGAAATATATTTATTCAATGGTATCCATAATTATGAAGGTAGTACGATTACATTTTACTGGTTTCCGATATACCTAAATCCCTTTTTTTCATCGAAATTCTAAAATAAAAGGAAACGATTTTAATCGTCAGTTAGTTGATTCTTGTTTACGTACCCTTATGATTATATACGTGGTATTTTAGTTGGAAACCTCCAAAGAAGTACGGTCCAATAGTTCAGTTCCCGACACAGGACTATTAAAATGCTAACAATTATTGTCGGTATCAATCCGTATGGTACTATTTGGACTAATTGAAAGTTCGAAGTCTCATTATCAACTAAATAATTCCCCCTTCTTATTTAATAAAGGGTAATCATAATCGAAAGTTAAAAAAAAAAGAGATTAAATCGTCGAATGAGATAAAATGGTTTGTGTTTTACTCAGTAGTAGTCAAGTCAAGTCAAGTAAAGTCCGCGAGTCAGCACAGGTTGAGAAACGTTGGGGTACTTAGCGTCGTGCGATCCGGAGGGACAGGTAGTGGTAGAGGGTCTCAAGTGAGTCTGAGTGCAGGTAGCTCAGGCACTAAGGTAGGTCGGTAGAGTAGGACCCAACAGGGGAAGAGGAGGACGGGGGTCAGAGAGGGTCGTAGTCTCAGAAAAGGTTACTCAGTTGAGAAGGGTAAATCCAACCAGTATTGAAAAGAAGGTTCCTCATTCGCAGAAAATTAAAGTACCGACGTCAGTGGTAGAAGTCACTAAAACCTCGGTTTTTTTATTTCAGACTGTGACAAAGGTTCCCAATGGGTAGATAAAAGGTACTTCACTACCCTGGCCTACGGTACTAGAGGCAAAAGACTTACAACTCGAAATTCGGTTGAAAAAGCGAGAGGAGAAAATGAAAGTAGTTCTCCGAAAAATCGAGGAGAAGTGAAAGATGGTATTCCAACCACAGTAGACGTATAGACTCCAATAACTATAAAGAGGGTCGTTAGAACTAAGGTCGAACACAAAGAAGGTCAGGTCGCAAAGAGTACTACCTGAGACGTATATTTAATTTATTCGTCCCACTGTTATATGTCGGAACTGCATGAGGAAAAGGATAAACCTTGGTCAGACAACAAGGTACAGGTCAAGATTGACAACGAAGGACTGGACACATGTCTAAGGAGTTCTCCGTCCAATCCACCAGACCATAAGGGTAGAGAAAGTCTTAAAAGGTGTCAAATAACACTAGGTGTGTCAGTTTCCGAAACCGTATCTGTTATTTCGTCTTTATCTACAAAAAAGACCTTGAGAGAACGAAAAAGGTACTAGGTCTCCTACAACTGTTAAACTAGAGACCAAAGAGACGGAAAAGATTTTGGTCGAACTTGTAGTCCTTCAAGTGTCAAGTGCATAACGACTTCAGACCGAACCTCTTAAAACTCGTAATGAAATGATCGTACACTTTACTCACGTTAACACGCCATCAAACTCGTAAGAAAACGTAACGGAAAGAAACCCTAACCTTACTTTTGACTGGAAAAGGTCAGGACACCGGTGACGACACAAAAGTTTTGAACGACCGTATAACTCACGTCATGAAAGTGTCGTGGTAGAAAGTCCTAAACTTTGTCGAGTTGACCTTAAGGTAGTGGAGGTGATCGAAACAAGTATCACTACGAAGGATTCCGGGTGAACTGAACTGTAAGGTTCTACAGACCGAGATCTAATCACTAGTGTAGTAGTACTAATAGACTCAGTACTTATAGAAAAAACGTGTCAAGAAGACACATAAGAACGGTGGAGAAGAATTAGAGAAGAAGAAGACAATCCAGGTATGGTAAAGACAGGAAATAGCTCGGGTAGAAAGGGACTTTACAAGGGAACCATAGAGATTAAAAGAACTTCTCTAGAGATCAGAAAGGGTAAGACAACAAAAGGAGATAAAGAAACGTAACTAGCGACTTCTTCCGAAAGAATAGAGAAGAACGATAAGAAACATTGAGACGTAAGTCTACGAATATAGAAAGAAAAGAGGAAACGAAAAGCGGAGAGAAGAAAAGTGTCGATAAACATTCCGGAGGGGTCTGTCGGTAAAACGAAAAAACGTAAAGAAAAGGTACCCTTACCAGAACTAGGGACAGAGGACATGTTACAGTGCTTGGAGTAAGGTATCAAGTAGTCCGTGAGATAGATAGTCTAGATCTGGGAATTTAGATAAAGAGTGAAGGTGACATATTAGTATTCCCTAAATTAAACCCAGTATGGACTTACCAGATCACCAAAAGGGATGAAAGAAGTTAAATTCAGACTTAAACCGTTATTCCTCAAGTACTAGACTCGGTGTCAGTCGAGGACTAGAACAAAAACAACTGACATATCTCGAAGAGGTAGAAACCGACGTGTCTTATATTAGTTAGAATAAAACCACAACTGGTAGATCACTACAGGTACACATCTCAGAAGAGAACACAACAACCTTCTCCCATAAACGATACTGGTCACGTAAAAGAACCGTTTTGAGATAATCAGAAACGGGACGAAGTAAAGCGTAAGGTTCCGGTTTAAACGGACAATGAGGTCCACAAAGAACTGAAGGATGAAAACGTAAGGTCAGGGGATATTACTTTTCCTGTAGAAAAAACCACAATCAAGATTTTCTAGAGTATCCAGAAGTATTTTGGCAAGTTGAAGTCAAAGAAGTCGTAATGACCAACCCCGTATCTGAACCTATTGACACTATAACTTACTAAACGGAACCTCTGCTTGTCTCTAGTAAGACAGTAAAAACTCTAACGTAGGTTCATGACGTAAAACCTGAGAAAACAACTGGCACTTCCGATGAGGTAAAGGAGACTCCCTAAGGACGGACGTCATCATCTATATTACCAGTAGACTCGATTTAAGTCGGTTAGATCAGGTAAAATCAATCGACTAAGGATCTTACAGTTACAAGTGGGAACGTTAGAGAACAAACTGGTGAAGGTTAAACGGAACTAAATACCTGGACTGTAAGGTCCAAGGATACGTTATAACGAGAAATGTCGTAACCTAGAACGAAGATAGTGGTCAGTGTAGGTATCGACCCATAACAAAAACGAGACCGGGACCGGAACTCACACCCACCGAGGAGGGTCGACGTCGAGGACCGGAGTCCGAGGTCACCGAGGAGTTCCAGTGGAGGAGACCGGAGCCCATGTTCCACCGAAGAGGACCGATGGGGACTAGACCCTACGCCCCACAGAGGAGGGCCGGCGGTGACTGGAGCCTGTGTCCCATCGAGGAGAGCCGACGGTGGAGACTGGAGTCTGCGCCCATCGAGGAGGGTCGGCGGCGGTGACTGGAGCCTGACCCGCCACCCGGCCGAGTGATTCGCGTCCGCCGACGCCCAGCCGAGTGATTCGTGTCCAGTAGTATCTATTTCCTTTTTACTCGTATAGGGTTCTAAAAAGGAGTAGAACCGGAATCTTTCGTCTTTATGTACCGAAACATAGTCCCGAGATTGTTCACTTTTGATTTCATAATCTGTCAGATTCATTTAACGGGTTTCACATTCAGAATCTAAAAAAAGGAAATTTTACGTCAATTATTATCACAAATAGAATATCTCAATAACACTCTTAATCTAATTTAATACTTGTACTTCATATTAGAAATCAAGACCGGGACTGTCAACAATAACAACAAGTGAACGAGTCAGTACATACTGAGAAACGTTGAGGTACCTCACGTCACGTGGTCCGAAGAGACAGGATACGATAGAGGGTCTCAAACGAATCTTGAGTCCAGGTAACTTAACTATAACGGTAGGTTATTAGTGAAGTAGGAGACAGCGGGGGGGAAAGGAGGACGGACGTTAGAAAAGGTCGTAGTCCCACAAAAGGTCACTCAGATGAGTTGTAGTCCACCGGTTTCATAACCCTGAAGTCGTAGTTAGAAAGGTCACTTATAAGCCCCAACTAAAGGAAATCCTGACTGACCAAACTAGAAAAAACGACAGGTTCCCTGAGAGTTCTCAGAAAAGGTCGTGGTGTCAAGTTTTCATAGTTAAGAGACCACGAGTCAGAAGAAATACCAGGTTGAGTTTGTACCTGGACCGTACGGTAAGTAATACACAATCATTATTAATCATCATAAAAATATTAAGAATAACTTTCTAAAGTATGTATCGTAATAGTAATCCCTCATTGACGTTTAGATTTCTATTAGTCGTAGTAATTTTGTTATATCACCTTAGAAAAAATAAAATAATAATAGTAAAAGATTATCACTTTAGAACAAACGTCTCAAAATAATTACTAAACTGAGTACCTTTAAGTTAACAAGAATAATCGTAAAAGGGTAAATGTCGTGTATTTTAATGATAGAATGGGTAGACCTCACCAAACTATTATATAGAACGGTGGAAGTTATAAAATATTACAATGGTAATAAAAGTAATTATTTACATGTTGTAACGTGAGATATTGTTTGTGATTAAATTTACTATTTATATCCAATCAACTTAATATCTCTGTATAATATTAAACAGTTAAAACTTATATTAAAATGACTTTAATAGTGTCAACAAGGTAAATCATTTCTACGTTCTTTCGATAAAGATAGTATTTTACACTAAAATAAACTGATATCTGATATTGAAATTTCTACATATGACCATTTTTTTTTTTTACACTCTTCATCTGGCATTTCTTCCGACTTATGGTTTAATTACGAAAACTTAACACCCCGACCTCTTCTGAGAACTCTCAGGGAACCTGATGTTCCTCTAGCTTAGTTAGTTAGGATTTCCTTTAGTTGGGATGATAAGTAACTTTCCTGACTACGACTTCGACTTCGAGATTATGAAACCGATGGACTACGATTCTCGGTTAAGTGACCTTTTCTGGGACTACGACCCTTTCTGACTTCCGTTTTCCTCTTCCCCCTGTCGTCTCCTACTCTACCAATCTATTGTAGTGACTGAGTTACCTGCACTCAGACTCGATACTCTACCATATCGTGTCTCTTCGGACCGTACGACGTCAGGTACCCCAGTGTCTCAACCTGTGTTGAATCACTGACTTGTTATTGAACATTTGTCAGTTATCTTAAATTTTCAAAAAAAAAAAAAAAGAAAAACCGGGGTGGAACGTCGGACACCCTAGAATCAAGGAACTTATTAAATTGAGCACGTGAACCGTCATTTCCGTACCTCAGGATTGGTGACCTGACGGTCCCTTAAGAGATTTTATAAGTCATATTACTATATTCCCCAGGAAGTACTAGATGACAGGAAGGATTCTTCAGGTGATTGAAGATTAAAAAGGCAAAGGTAGAGACTAACAAAATACAATATAAATTCCTATTAAATAGAAAGTCCTATTAAGTATTAAAAGTTTTCCTTTGAGGTAACTGTCATAAAGAAGAGGTAGTGAAGAGCGGTCCGTCTGGTCCTTATGGTGGTGTACGCTCCTTATTGTGATCGTACAATTGTCATTCACTCCTCCCCTATATAAAATGAGTGAAACTATGGTAGAATCACGAACCATATTTCGTTTTCACATTACGAATTGAGAAAACATTCATTTAGGTACTTATTCCTCTTTTACTTTCCTAGAAACTAAGAAACGAAGTTCAATGTCAACCGTCCAGAGATTTGACAAGTCTATTTCATCTATAATAATAAAAGTTTTCTCTTCAGATTCTTTGTATTTAATACTTTACCATCTCCTTAAGTTGTTATAGTTAGTTACTCGAATCACAATTATATAAACTTTTAGGTAAAATCACCTAGAGGTGGATCTTCCGTCACTTTGACCCCATCCTGACATCGGTTCCACTCGACACTATACTTGGATTTGGTAAAAACACCCCTTATGAAGAACCGACCTCTAGTGTTCAACACCTACTAATAGAAAAGTCGTAAAACTTCTTAGTAAGGTTGGACCCGTCCTATATGTCAATACGATTACCGTTGTTTATCTTGTCCGGAGAGTCAGGATCCGTACAACGTCTCTGTCGGATCCATAAATGAAAGAGATCGTAATCGTCGTCTCTCCCTCGACGAAGAGACCCCGTTGATAAGACAGTCAACAAAAGTATTTACTCTAGAGATCGAACACACGTGCTGACGACTAAGACCACCATCCATTCTTCATAAGGATAGAACTTTCCATCTTCGTTTCTTCAGACCCCTTTAATAAGTCAGCCACCTTAAGAATCTCGATAGTTCCATTAACAAACGACTGTCTCTACACCTGAGACATCACTCCATGGAGGGTGATAACTGACCCTCCTCTCTGAACTCCCTTGTCTTATGAGGTTAATGTCATCTTGTGGTGTCTTCAAGACCAATCCTTCAAAGATCAAATAATATTATATTTTCAGGAGAAAGATTATATATATATATTTATTGGGTAATTTTATTTTTTTATTTAATTTTTTTTTCAGGATACTCAAAAGTTGACATACTATATTGAGCACTGAGACTATTATATTAGTATCATAATAAATCAAAATTAAAAATGTTCAAATACAGTACAAAATCTTCCGGAACCACCTTTAGAAGGGGGTGGAAAAAGAAGGGAAGTATTGATGAGGGAGAAGATGACGGAATCCTTTTGATTAAAAATCACTGACCGATCACTCCTCGGGTCGTCCTCCAACCACCCCTTATTGTTCTTTTTACTTTATACTCGTAAAAAAAGAGGTCTCGAGAAGGGACAATCTGACAGAATCCTACCGACGGAGGGAGACATCAGGAAAGAGGTTCTAATAAGATTCTAAGGGAAAAGACATAGAGGACTCAGATCCCGAACCATCGTTGATATGACAGGGATCGGACTCTTCCCCGATATCCTGTCGAACACAAAAGGAGAAATATAGAAACTTTAATAAGGAAAATAATTAGGGAGGTACTTAATTACATTAAATTCGAACTCAATCGATAAAAAACTACCTTTGTACTAGTTACGTTTCTGATTGGTCCGTTTAAGAGACAACGAAATGACATCACGTTATATAGGCATAACACAAATACACCAGGAGAATGTTCTAATAGTCGGTTTGTGAACCGATTTTATACTATGGGGTATAAGATAAAGAGATAGTTACTTAGTTTTTACAGAACACTAAAAAAAAGATTAAATTCGACAATTTTTACTTTAGGTAGAAGGACACAAGTTTACATATCTAAAATTTTATAAGAAGTAAGGATCTTTCTTTAAAGTGAGGATCTTGGATAGTGTCACAACCCTTGTATAACCCTTGTGACTTTTATAAACAACTCGTATATTTATTCATTTACACTCACTTATTTACTTTTTCATTCATCGAAATTAATCGACATACAGGTATCTGTATACGTGTTACGGAAATCACAAATTTTATACATAAATAAAGGTCAAAAAAGTGGGTGATAACTATGACTTATTTCTTCCTTGTTTAACATTTACTTTGTTGGGTCTTTATGTATGACAAAATAGACACCTTCATGGGATACCATTAATTAGGACGTACCTTTTCGAACCCGGGTAATTTGACTCTTCGTTAATCGAACTTCTAGTAACTCTATGTTTAACGGGTGATCTCTGACACTGACCCCTCTCGACTCACTTTCAACAACTTAAAGTAACAAGGTTGTCGGAATAATCCATTTTTAACTCCCACCCCCCACCCCTCCTTAAGGTTCTTTTTTTCCCAAACCATTTGGAGTGTGCTATCTCTCTCCATTCTTAACTATACTAAATATCAGAGAGAACTGGATGAATACACTAATAATATAATCTCTAAGGGATTTAAAACTTAGTGTGAACGTAAGAACCCAATCTGTTATAATCCAGTAACAAGTAATGATACAATTTCAGGAAACCTTAGATTAAACGATCATATTTAAATCTGGAAAGTTTATTCAGATGGAATATCAAATGTAATGGGGGAAAAACAAAAGAATTAAAAAATAGTGGTAATATTATAGAAACATCTTGGAAGTATAAAAACAGGGACCTGGTGAAATATGTCGTATCCATAAACCTTCTACAATGAAGAGGACAAGAAAGTGTCAATGACTTTTCTTTTTCCCCCCCCAACACTATACCCCACCTTACTAGACACCACGACGTCCTCGAATCTGATTCCACACCCCACTTCATTTTACTCCCTTTTTCACAAAGACGTAGAAATTAAGATGGATAACGGTCTTATTACATAAAGAGAATTTGAAAGAGTTTGATTAGTTAATAGAGAGTCACATTCTTTTTCCTCGTTTGATATAAATTTCGGGAATAATAGGAGTGATTTGGCTTGACTATAGAATGGAAGTGAATGTAAAAGAAATTCTCAGTTTTTGTGACCTTTAACTTTTAATAATTTTTAATAAAAGGTCTCGTCTTATTGACGCTTTTGGTTCGTCTTACCCTGTTTATTCTATAAGTCCTACTAAGCACACCAGACTTGTCAAAGACGTCTCTTCTTAAAGTTCTTTTTCTTTGACGATAACGTACACTCACATTTACTATAAAGTAAAACAAAAGTCACGATAATTATCATTCTAACATAAACTTTTACAAAATCAAAAAGACAACTTACTGATGTTTCTGTACAATGAATGTCACTGAAAATTTATGTTTATAACCACTGGTCTTCTTAAAGTTCTTTTTCTTTGACGATAACGTACACTCACATTCACTATAAAGTAAAACAAAAGTCACGATATTATCATTCTAACATAAACTTTTACAAAATCGAAAAGACAACTTACTGTTTCTGTACAATGAATGTCACTGAAAATTTATAATTATGACCACTGGAGAAAAATCTTGGTATTTTTTTTTTTTAATACCAGAACAGAGATGTAGTTTATCCTAGTCCACATAACTTTCTTGTGTTTAATAACCCGAAATGATTGGAAAGACCTCTTCCGTTACCGTGGGGTGAGGTCATGAGAACGGACCTTTTAGGGTACCTGTCTCCTCGGACCACCCGACGTCAGGTACCCCAGCGCTTCTCAGCCTGTGCTGACTCGCTGAAGTGAAAGTGAAAAGTGAAACTACGTGACCTCTTCCTTTACCGTTGGGTGAGGTCACAAGAACGGACCTCTTAGGGTCCCTGGCCCCTCGGACCACCCGACGGCAGATACCCCAGCGTATCTCAGCCTGTGCTGGCTTCGCTGAAATCATCATCATCATCATCATCATCATCATCATCATGATTGGAAAGTGTGAGTTTATTGTAGGACGAAGATCTCTGTTAAAATGTATTATAACTCTCATCTTATATGCAAAGTAAATGTTTTAGGGTGGACGTCAGGGGAGAGTATATACATGTGATATACATATACATTATATCTAATACTAATTTATTAAATATTTTATCTACATTTTATAAAATACATCAAAAACAAAACTATGTATAAACTCAGAACCTTACTTAATCAAATTAACTGATCTCAAAACCGATAAGGTTCTTTACTTTGAAATTATCTATTTTCTACATAT
Organism: Capra ibex; assembly: GCA_006410555.1. Classification (NCBI taxonomy): domain Eukaryota; kingdom Metazoa; phylum Chordata; class Mammalia; order Artiodactyla; family Bovidae; genus Capra; species Capra ibex. The sequence goes on from SJYO01046538.1 coordinate 66,408,704, forward strand.
GTTTACCATTCAAAATATACAATAACTTTCAATACCACTAAAGTCTCTAATAAAATTTTAATTTTGTATCTACTTTGGGGTTTTTAGTAATATTCACCCACACTTAAAGAGTAATTTTTTTAACTCGGAGATAAAAGAAAGTTAAATATACAGTAAATTAATGATACACTGAATTTAAAACAATTAGTTGTATTTCATTATCAAGACCAACACAAGAAATATCACTGAAGGTAGACCCGTTACGACAAGTTTATAATTAATAGAAATCGAGAAACTCAGTCTTTTATACTTTTACTCTATTTTTCACCGTAGGTCTCAACGAGGAGGTTTCGACCCTTTAACCTGCTCTTCCATATGATCTCGACGACTGAGGGTGAAACTACATGGAAAATACTCGTTTAGTAACGAACTGTCTACTTTCTTCCATACATGATGGTTCAATTACCAGTCATTATACTCAATCTGGAAAGTCTTTATTAGACAATTCCTGTCATTAATTAATAGACTTATAGTATAAGAAACACAATAAATTTTTTTGAATTTTGTCCGACACTTGATGTATGAAAATCTCTTTTGAATTCTCAAAAACGTTAGTTTAAATCTCCTTTGAATTCCTAAACTTTCTTTGTCACCATGTCATCAAAGGAGAACAGTGTCTCAAATTTTCAAACTTTATAATTTTGTTTGAGGAAGACTATGGATACAGTCTTCTAAAGAGATAGAGGAAATATGAAATTATTTTGCAATAATGTGTGTATGTGTGTTTTATTTTGTTCGTATGTTTGTTCGGTTAAATATTAAGAAAAAGAACCACCCCTTTATTAAAGAAAGAATGTCTTTAACTTATATTAATACGATAATTTAGAGAATTCTCAATCATAATAATGACCCCTAATTCTTCTTTTTGTAATTTGAGTGTTTGTTTAGGAACACTAAACTACTCCTTTTCCTTCTATAACATAGTATGTAATTTCTATCGGGACAGTAGAAAAATAGTGGGACGAATATGTTGTCAATTTTTGTACTTGTTAATATGATCTTTCTCTGGTTTTTTTTTTTTTTTTTTTTGAGTTTTCTTAACCTTTATCGGTTTATCGGTAGTTGGTACTTTCTTCAAATAGGTGTAATACCTTATAATGGTTCGTTATTTTTCCTTCTCTGATGACTGGGTTTCTGACTACGACATTTCTCATCATAACGTATCCTTGGACCCTATAATCCAGGTACTTAGGTCCATTTAATCTTCACCAGTTTGTCCTCTACCGTTCTCATTTGTAGTTGTAAAATCCTTAGTTACTTGTTTTTTACCTGACCTTACCCACTTAAATTGAGTCTACTGGTAATATAGATGATGACACCCGTTCTTAGAGAATCTTCTTTACCTCATCGGTAGTATCTGTCGTTTTCTCAGACTTTACGTCATGAACCTACGTTACAGTTTTTAATGTCTTACTAGAGACAATTAAAGGTTCCGTTTCGTAAGTTATAGTGCCATTAGGTTCAGACACGGGGTTGGCCATTATGACTTCTTCGACTTCAACTTACTGAGATACTTCTGGATGTTCTAGAGGATCTTAATTGTGGCGTTTTACTACAGGAAAAGTAATATCCCCTGACCTTACGTTTTCATCCTTCAATTCTATGGATCTAATTGTCCGTTTAAATCGGAACCTTATGTTTTGTTTCGTTCAGTTTCCGATTGTCTCAAAACAGTCCTCCTACGTGACCAGTATCGTTTGTGGAAGGTTGTTGTGTTTTCTTCTGAAATGTGTACTTGTTGTGGTCTACCAGTTATGACTTTAGTCTAACTAATATAAAAAAACGTCGGTTTCTCCCTCTTCGAGAAATGTCGGTCGTTTTACTCTGGTCCTCGACTGACACCAAGTCTAGTACTTGAGGAATAACAGTTTAAGTCTGGATTTTAACTTCTTACATCCCTTTTGATGATCTGGTAAGTTCATATTGGATTTAGTTTAGGGAATCCTAATAAGGTACCTTTACTATTTATCTAAGTTCCCTAATCTAGACTATCTGTCTCACAGACTACTTGATCCCTGTCTCCAAACACTGTAACATGTCCTCCGTCACTCGTTCTGGTAAGAGTTCTTTTTCTTTACTTTTTTCCGTTTTACCTACAGACACCTCCGGAATTTTTATCGATACTTTTCTTTCCCTCCATTTCCGTTCTCAAGTCAAGTCAAGTCAAGTAAAGTCAGCGAGTCAGCACAGGTTTAGAAACGCTGGGGTACTTAGCGTCGTACGGTCCGGAGGGATAGGTAGTTGTAGAGGGCCTCAAGTGAGTCTTAGTACAGGTAACTCAGTCACTACGGTAGGTCGGTAGAGTAGGACCCAGCAGGGGAAGAGGAGGACGGGGGTTAGGGAGGGTCGTAGTCTCAGAAAAGGTTACTCAGTTGAGAAACGTACTCCACCGGTTTCGTGACCTCGAAGTCGAAATCGTAGTAAGGAAGGTTTCTTGTGGGTCCCAACTAGAGGAAGTCTTACCTGACCAACCTAGAGGAACGTCAGGTTCCCTGAGAGTTCTCAGAAGAGGTTGTGATGTCAAGTTTTAGTAGTTAAGAAGTCGTGAGTCGGAAGAAGTGTCAGGTTGAGAGTGTAGGTATGTACTGGTGTCCTTTTTAGTATCGGAACTGATCTACCTGGAATCAGCCATTTCATTACAGAGACGAAAACTTATATGATAGATCCAACCAGTATTGAAAAGAAGGTTCCTCTCTTTTCCTTTTTATATGGGTAAACTGACGTCTCAACGTTTCTTATCGTTCCTCTCTATTCTTTCAGAAGGAGTTACTAGGTACATTTCTTTATCTCGTTTTGTCATCTTACCCTTTCCGATCTCTAGAGAAGTTCTTTTAATCTCTATTATGAAGTACGTTTCTATCCGTGTTATTTCCTGTCTTTACCATTCCTGAATTGTCTTCGTCTTCTATAATTCTTCTCAACCGTTGTTATATATCTTGATATGTTTTTTCTAGAAGTACTGGGTCTATTTGTGCTACGAAACTAGTGAGTGGATCTCGGTCTGTAGGACCTTACGTCTCAGTTCACCAGGAAACCTTCGTTCTTATTTCGATCACCTCCACTTTCTTAAGGTCGACTCGATAAAGTTTAGGATTTTCTACTACGATACTTTCACGACGTGTGTTATACGGTGGTTTAAACCTTTTGAGTCGTCACCTGTGTCCTGGCCTTTGCCAGTCAAAAGTGAGGTTAGGATCTTTTTTCCGTTACGGTTTATTCCAAGTTTACTGATGCGTTATGTGAGTAGAGTGTGCACTCGTTCCATTACGAGTTTTAAGAGGTTCGGTCCGAAGTTGTCATGGACTTGGTACTTGAAGGTACTCAAGATCGACCTAGATCTTTTCCGTCTTCTTGGTCTCTAGTTTAACGGTTTTAGGTAACGTAGTGGTTTTACCGTTCTCTCAAGGTCTTTTTGTAAATAAAGACGAAATAACTGATACGGTTTCGGAAACTGACACATCTAGTGTTGTTTGTCCTTTTAAGAAGTTCTCTAACCTTATGGTCTGATGGACTGAACGGAGGACTCTATACACATACGTCTAGTTCTCCGTTGTCAATCTTGACCTGTACCTTGTTGTCTGACCAAGGTTTATCCTTTTCCTCGGGGAGTTCCGACCTATACCAGTGGAACGAATAAATTGAATATACGTCTCATGTAGTACGTTTTGGAACCTGACCTACTTCGTTTTCGACCTTAGTTCTAACGACCCTCTTTATAGTTATTGGAGTCTATTCGTCTACTATGGTGGGAATACCGTTTTTCACTTCTTCTTGATTTCTCGGAAAACTACTTTCTCCTCTCACTTTTTCAACCGAATTCGAGTTGTAAGTCTTTTGATTCTAGTACCGTAGACCAGGGTAGTGAAGTACCGTTTATCTACCCCTGTGTTACCTTTGTCACTGTCTGAAATAATAAAACCCGAGGTTTTAGTGACGTCTACCACTGATGTCGGCACTTTAATTTTCTTCGAACGAGGAACCTTCTGTTAGGTACTGGTTAGATCTGTCGTACAATTTTTCGTCACTGTTATGAAACGGTTGTTTTCATACAAATCAGATTTGATACCAAAAAGGTCGTCAGTACATACCTACACTCTCTTTGAGACTTCTTTTGACTCGTGACTTCTTGACTATGAAAACTTGACACCACAACCTCTTCTGAGAACTTAGGGAACCTGACGTTCCTCTAGATCGGTCAGTTAGGATTACCTTTAGACAGGACTTATAAGTAACCTTCCTGACTACGACTTCGACTTTGAGGTCATGGAAACGGAGGACTACACTTCTTGACTGAGTAACCTTTTCTGGGACTACCACCCTTTCTAACTTCCACCCTCCTCTTCCCGTACCGTCTTCTACTTTACTAATCTACCGTAGTGACTTAGTTACCTAAACTCAAACTCATTCCAGACCCTAAACCTGTCCCTTTGCCTGTTACCTGTCCCTTGGGTCTCACGACGTCAGGTACCCCAGCGTTTCTCAGTCTGTCCTGACTCTCTGACTTGACTGCCTGACTGGGTGACTTACGGTACTTACTGACAGTTTTTATTCACTTTCTTAGATCTGTGTTCTAATGTATAACATACCAAAATAAATTTACACCAAGGATCTTTTGAGTCGTGATATCTTTATCTATAGTCTAGTCACAAAAGAAACTTGTCCCAAACCCTTACTCCTAAGTGACAATACGACTGGACTCCTTTGGAAAATACACTCTTACATTTATCGATTAGGTTCGACCTTCAGTCGTCCCATCCCCACTCAAATAAAGACTGTACTACCAACGGTCGAGATCCCTTCTTCACCCCATTGATACACAAAGAAATGACATATGATTAGATACACCTCTTTACTCGTATATTTAGAACCGGATCCATTTTTAAATGTGTACGTGTTTTCCATGTGTATGTTTCAAATGACGATTGTAATGAATATTATAATCAAAGTGAGTATTAGTGTCATTTCTCTGGTTTGTTGATATAACCATTAATGTAGTTTATCGATAATTAGACTTTGTGATTCATTTTCTACTATTATCGTGGGTATTTCCGTGACCGTTTGTTGTTTTGTATTCTAATCTATTTATAATTGACTAATATATTCGTCTCTGAGTAGTAATTATTTAAGTGTAACAAGTTCTAAATTAATACACTTTTTACATGTCAAATATTTTTCTTAGAGACCCCATTACCCTCCTATCGAACGATCATAGTTATAAGAGTGTTCTCCTTTATTTTAATATTTTCGTTTGGATAAACTTTAAACTTTGATGATCTTTCGTTGTCTTACGTCCGTCTTTGACCTTCCCGTAGATGGTAAATGTCTACTTTACGACGTCTATTTATAGAACAAGTAATGAAAAACTGTCTCAGAGGGATTAGTTCGCATCGAGACTCCTGTCTTTTGGTGTCCGAATGAACAAACTCCCGTCTCCTGACTCAATTGTTGGTTTTGTCCTCCTCTTTCGATCCTCCCTTTTCGTCCCTCCTTCAGTGGTTCCTCTGGTCGGAAGTTTAGACGAAAGTTTTAAGTGTGTCGATACACCAACGGACGATTAGACATTTACGAACTCCCTTGGAGTTTCTAATCGTTTTACATCGTTGATCTTCGACTTATTCTTCACATCTGAAAAATCAGATTAAATTTTTTCTGTCTCTAACCTCATACCCAGGTCGGTTCAATTGATGGACTCATTTATTCTTAAGTGACATATCATTGTACTTTTACTCTCACAATCAGTGAGTCAGTACAGGTTGAGAAATACACAGGTACCTTAAGAAATCCGTTCTCATGACCTTACCCATCGGTAAGGGAAGAGGTCGCCATGTCATTGTCTTATGTCTAAGGAATGTCTGTGGTGAGGATTACAAGTCAAGAGTATATACGTTCCCTTTTATTTTCCACGGTATATAAAATCTTTTTTTTTTCAATCATCTTTAGTGGATCCATCGGTAATAATATTTATATAAGTTCCTTAAATTTTAGTATATGTATTAAGTATTTATATTTATCTTAAAAGTCTTCTTTTTATGTTAATTTTTTGTGCCAGTATTAAGATCATGACTTTAAGATTATTGACTTTTCTTTTCAACTGGACTATATGAATTATCGTTGTGTAATGTATGTTCCTCTATCATTACATCTACGATTAAAGAGTAGTCTCTGTTACTTCCCTCCTTCTTTACCCTTATTAAGGAAAGTCCTATTTCTCTTTATGGTGAACTAGATGTCTTTTCAGAACTTTAATACTATTGTTCATTCATCAAACCATTTATATTATATATTCCTTTATAATTACGTTGGGACACACCATATATTAAATACATGTACATTATCTATACTGTGAAGGGACCACCGTGTCTACCATTTCTGAGACGGACGTTACGTCCTCTGGACTCAAACTAGGGACCCAACCTTTCTAGGGGACCTCTTCCCTTACCGATGGGTGAGATCATAAGAAAGGATGTCTTAGGGTACCTGTCTCCTTGGACCGTCCGATGTCAGGTACCCTAACGTTTCTCATCCTGTGCCGATTCACTGTTTGTTATTTATCGTACCTTCTATCCGAACGTTATAAGAATGTAAAACACACGACATCCATCGAACATTATCTAACTACTATATGTGACACTAAAGACCTCGATAAAATTTTTATTGTATCTCTTCTCTCCAATTAACTTGAAACTCGTGAAAGCTCTGTTCTTTGACGTAAGACCCAAAACGGAAGTTTCATTTTAAATCTTTTAATTATGTCGTCGTTCAAATCAAATCTAATAATGTAAAAATCTGATATTTCCTCGAGAAAACACATAAAGATTACCTTATTTTATTTGTTTTTAACAAAATAGTATTTCAAACTATCTCTACGAACGTATGTTTACATCTACCTAAATAAAAAAAAAATTGACTCTTAAACATTATCCCGTTTCTGTGTTATACCATAATAAAAACTGTCATTAACTACGACTCTATTATCACCATACAATAATTTAACAGGACCCTATTAGATTAAGGACTTTAAGATGAGGAATATATTGTAGTGACTAAATAATTATTCTAAAAGCTTGTATTTTAGATAGTTCACGAAATTAAAGACTCTCAATTAAAATTGGGTAATGAACAAGAAAATCAGTCAAACTCGATGTTATTGTTTGACGGTATCTGATCTACTGAACATTTGTTGTCTAAAAGAAAGAGTATCGAAACCTCCGACCACTAGGTTGTAGTCCCACTTTCGTGCTAACCCAAGGTCGTTCTAGGGAGAAGACCTAATACCTGATTGTAAAATGACATATGAGAGTACCGTCTTTCTCCCACTCTCTCGAGAGACCCCTCGGAGAATACTTTTGTGATTAGGGTAAATCCTCCCGAGGTGGGAGTGTGGATCAATCGAGTCTTTCCGAGGTAAAAATTTATAATATTGTGGCCCCTAATTCTAGAATTGTATTCTTAAACCCCTCTTGTGTTTATGAGTTCAGTCAGGTAACGTGAGTATACAGTCATAAATCGAGTCTGCCAGACCTAGTTCCCGTGAAAACATTAAGTTTTAATGGGATACGTATGGTGGTAACGTCGTAAATAATACATAGTGACTTTCACTTTCACTTCAAGCGAGTTGAAAAACCCTGGGGTACCTAATATGTCAGGTACCTTAAGAGGTCCGGTCTTGTGACCTCACCCATCGGAAAGGGAATAGGTCCCATAGAAGGGTTAGGTGCCTAGTTTGGGTCCAAAGGGAGTAACGGTCGTCTAAGAAATGGTCGACTCGGTGTTCCCTTCGGGTCCTTATGACCTCACCCATCGGATAAGTAAGAGAAAGTCTAGTTTAGTCCCAGAGGACGTAACGTCCGTCTAAGAAATGGTTGACTCGATAGTCCCTTCGGGGGATACATAGTCAACGTCCAAAATTAATAGATAGAAAAGGAAATCGTCTTTAAGAGACTAGACAGAAGGAATATTTAAGAAACATTAAGGTCGTGGACCTTATAAGGAGTGTTATCGCTTACGTGTTTTGTCAAAGTTAATTAGACACTTACACATTTTTGACCGGAGTAGATCTTTCGTTTATGTACATATATAAGGTCCCAAGGTGAATATAGACTACCTTTTATAATCTTAAAATCTTCATTTTTGTATCTCCTTTTGTTGGGAGAAGAATCGTTTAGGTCCGTTTAATATCGTGGTACTCCTTTCAGTTTTCCAAGAAATAGATAAGAATAAAAAAAAGATTAATACACTGAGATGACAAAAGACAAATGAAAAATATAACGATATTCCTGAATACTTTATAATCCTATTAAGGATCTGAAACGATAGAACATTGGAGAACCTCTTATATAATACTTTTTTTTTAGACCACAATCGTGTTTTAAGGGACATATTACGGTCCGATTTTTAGTACTCGAAGTAGAAAGTCAACAGGGTTCAGTCATTAAGGAGATACGACTCCGTTCAGGGAGACCTGTATGTGGGACTTTATCGATTCTTACACTAACTTTTAGAGTGTATGGAAGAAAGGTTTCATTTTGGTTCCTTTAAAATACCTTAGATTGTACAAACCGTCTCTACTTCTACTGAAAAGTACACTCTCAGTCCTTGACAGGGGGTTTCAGAGGTGTCGACTGTATTCGTATACACCGATAACTTTGGATGTGGGTTTCTGATAGACTATTGTCGTCCATAAGAGGGGTTCCATCTTTAGAGACATGTGAAGTTAGTTTCCCTAAAATTTAAATTTTTACTTTTGTTTTATGTTTTCGTATTACCCGACTGGTGTTGTCACAAGAACTTACCTGTTGTTTTTGTATATCATTATTTTCAATGTGGGATTTGAAGTCGATTGAGAATACATTTATGCTGAAACTTCAGGACTATCCCGATGGGGTCTTTCAACTATACCCCTAGTCTATTTTAACGTGTATAAGGTTGTATAAAACTTTAATTGTGTTAAATTTAAAAATTAACATATTTTAAATTTGTTGAATCAGTAAAATTCTCATTAGTCTGATACCACCGAGGACAAAGACCAGGAGAGACACCTGTCATCTCCTTAATCCGTCCAATGTGATTACATTCGGACTTCTTTCTTTCAACCTACAAGACTCCTTTTACGACCATGACTACACTCCAGAGACATGGATAGGGTAACTGTGAAAAAAAGACGAAGGATACAAGTTTACGTTACCTGTAGTCATCCGGTAGTTTGTACGGGTTCCGAAGGGGGACAGACATTGAGTTCGGGAAGGGAGACGAATTTAGTGAGAACTGGGGAAAAGTGTACTGAGTAAACAGGAGTGTAATTTTATGAAAAAACCTCTATTGTAGAGACTCGTCGGACATCTTTCCTCCGGAAGGATAGGTTAAAAGGACTAAAAGATTCAGTCATAGGGGATCGGAAAGGTGATGGGGACGGTTGTTTGTCATAATTAATATTACGTCTTCAAAATTCATATAAAATTAAATAAAACAGAGGAAGTGAACTATATTTGAAACATCACTTGTACAGATAGAACGACAGAAAATATAGGGTTCTCTTTATAAATCCGGAGAGTGTCATTCACATGGAATTACAAACCATTTACTTTTATACCAAAGAACTATTCAAAAACTTTAAAGTTCAATGGATATTTAAACCTACTATATCTTCATGGAGGTATAAGGAAAGATTTTAGTTTCCAGAATTTATAGAAATGATACCGTTCTTTATAAATATAGTGTAAATAGAAAACACTGTCAAGAAAAACGATATATATGAAATAACACATTCCTCGTCTCTCCTTTCTTTTCACCTACACCTTCCTACCCCATATAATTTTTTTCGTATTTTATCTTTTATTTACTCGTAAAATAGTGTCCTATCCGTTTAACTATCTATTTAATAAATTAAAGATACCTAATATCAAATAGTTAACTATTGTACACACAACCCAATCTATTAAAGAATTTAATGAAGTTCATACTTTCAGGACAGTAGGATTCTTCAGAATCTTATTGATTCGTTTTATTAATAGTTAAAACTTAACATCTAAATCCAAACATACACAAACTTTAAGTATCCTACATATAAATGTGTATAAATAGACAAATTCTTTTTATACAATTATGAATACTTCACGTATAAGACGTCCATAAGATATTTGAACTTTACCATGATATTTTAACATTATTTTTAACATTTATTTATTGTCTTAAAAGAGATCACCATTTGATCTCTTTTTACACATAGTTATTTTTAGTATAACATCTCGGATGTTCAATTAGGATGTTCTTCTAATAAAACTTTCTTATTGTTAATAAAGTTCTACAAAATAAAGGAATAAGACAAAAACAAGGGAAGATCCCCAACCATACGGTCAAGTTGGTTCCTTTGTGTAAATTACCGGATTGTACTTTGTTTAAAATAATCAAATCGAGAGACATTCGTAAGAGTCCGTAGCAATTGTAATGTGTAACGTTTCTTGACGAAAGGAATTTAACATATATAAACCGATATTTAAACTCTGACATCATTTAACAGATTGACAACTTACTCGTGAATATGACACACGTGACTACTCAATCCACTTCACACATTAACCCTATGTGTAAAATCATACCAAATAATTTAGTCTTTTGTGTTTTCCCGGTAATCTTAAACTTACTAATAGTCCTCATCATTCTAAACTATCTCCAATGTTACTATCTACTGTAAATATAAACTATAAGTTTCATACCATTTTAATATGGATGTGACTATTAAGATTTACAAGATATTCATGTAGTCTGTTATAGATTCCATTTATATTATCTCAAATTAATTCTTCAAGAGTTGTTCAAGACTATGAAAAGTCTTCTCGTTTCATACATTAACCAATTCTACCTTTTCGTAAAGATAAAACATACACATATACTACGTCCTCTATGTTTCCTTTTATTAAAAAAAAAAGGAACGAATGTAGACATCCGGAGCTTGAAGATGTTCATTAAGAAGTACTAACAGGGAACATGGATGGGAGTTGTCGAAGACGTTCCGGACGTCTTAGACTTAAGACAGGTGGAGAATACAAAGTACCTTAAGTACAGGAGTGAGACGAGGTCGATCTTACCAAGAAAGTCAAGGAATTACGAGATTCGATGACTTGTCTCGAGTAAAAAAGAGAGGGTAAAATTTAGCACGAGAAGATATAGAATATAGATTTACCGGTAAGACTCTTCAGAGTAGTAGAAGGAAATAATAGTCATTAAGAATAAAAAACAAGAGGTTCAAAAGTTTATTGAACTAGTAAACAACTTAGGACTCTTTACACCTTCTATATAAACACGGGGGTTAACGTTTCCGTCTTGAAAACTCATCAAGATTATTGCAAACTGGGAGTTGTTTTTCCCAAGTTTGGGTCAGGTATACCGTCTATGTGTTTATTTACAGTATAGTGAAGAATATAATAGGAAAAAAATAAAGGGGGTCTACTATAGAGGGTGATTCTCATGGAGGACTTAGGAAGATATTTTGTTTTCGATGCGTATACTTCCTTCAAAGGATTAAAGACCACTGATTTATAACATAAAAGACAACATCGAATACTTGTGATGTCTCAAGAGTAAGGTCTTAAAATAAATTCTGTTTGTAGGGAAATTCCTTGGTCGTAACTGTTTTGTAACCCTAACTGGAGACTCAACGTTTAACAAAAGGAAAAAATGATAAAGTACAAATCTGAATGAGGTTATCCTGTCTCTGTGTTCGTACATTGATCCAATAGACGAACACTTTTTACAAGTCTCCTACCGAATAACGACGTCCCGTCTTAACAAGTTTCTTCCTTCGATACCCAGAAGATTTTCAGAATTGTTCTAATACAGTAAACTTTATAAAGGAAGACCTGATCCATGTGACTGGATCTTGGTCAGATAAACAAGAAAAAACTAATAGAAGTCGAAAACTAGAATTTTAATAGATATAAAATTGAAGAGAAAGTCTCCTCAACTTTAGAGGGTTACAGAGTCGTGTCTGGAATAGAGACGGAACAAACGATCTAGAATTGTGGGACAATGAGGAGTATTCTTCGTCAAGTTGACGGAGGAACACCCGACTGTGGAGTATGACCGTGTCGTAACTATACACTATTTCTTCCTATGGATATTAGCGGTTGTTAAATTATAAAATAAAGTGAATTGGAACTTATTACTTTATGATTTCAATAAATAAAATTACATCAGAATTATAATCGATAGACTCTTCCGTTACCGTGGGGTGAGGTCATGAGAACGGACCTTTTAGGGTACCCGCCTCCTCGGACCATCCGACGTCATGTACGCCAGCGCTCGTTTCTCAGTCTGTGCTGACTCGCTGAAGTGAAAGTGAAAAGTGAAAGTACGTAACCTCTTCCTTTACCGTTGGGTGAGGTCACAAGAACGGATCTCTTAGGGTCCCTACCCCCTCGGACCATCCGATGGTAGATACCACAATGTGTCTCAGTCTGTGCTGACTTCGCTGAATCGTTATAATCGATACTTTGTGGACGTACCCTGGTCTCTAGTTATTTAATAGAGACAAGATACGAACTTTAAAGTTTGATTTTTGTGTAAACTTAGTACTACAATCTTAACAAAATTTTCTGAATGACGATAATAACCTAACTATTTTAAGTTCTACACCCATAAACACTTTCGGGTGAGTTTTCTAATTTGGGTTTGACTCAAATTTCCGTTTGTTTATTCTTCTCCCCCATCCTTATCGTCATGAATATCTAATATTTCTTAAACGTTATTACATATAGTAAAACAAAGAATCGAAAGTAATCAGAGAATCGGAAAAATAATTTGGAGACACACACGATTCAACATTCAGTACAGACTAAGAAAAGTAGAGATACCTGACATCGGAGGGTCCGAGGAGACAGGTACCTTAAGAGGTCCGTTTTTAATCTAATACATCGAGACGTATTATATTAAATATTCGATATTTTACTAATTTTATACTTCAATATATGAGTTAAAGGTACTTGGCAGTTTTTAAAACACTAAAGATTCGGAATATTCGAAAATAAAACTTAATGTCATAGTACGGGTCAATTACCCCGAAGGGTCCACCGATCACCATTTTTTGAGTGAACGGTTGTGTTCTCTACATTCTTGGTGTCCAAACTAGGGACCTAGTCCTTCTAGGGGATCTCCCCCCGTGTTGTTGGGTGGGGTCATAAGAACTGATCTCTAAAAGATACCTGTCTCCTCAGACCGTCCGATGTCAGATATCCCAGTGTTTCTCAGTCGATACTGACATCGTGGAATCGTACGTATGTTTCAATTATGTGTATTTAGGATACTGTTTTATGTTTGGGATATTTCGTAGGAAAATCTATATAAAATCTTTCTATTACATAGACATCGTCCATAACCAATAACATTTAAACGTTCGGTTGGACCTTTATTTTTATGAAGAAAGTATATACTTTAGTCAAGAATAAATTTGACCTTGTTTACAACATAAAACTACATTCAAGACGTCCAATACATATAACAATAGTCTTTTTTTTACCATGTACAAAAGTAAATAAGTTTAATAGAAAATATACAAGTCTAGTAAAAAAAATATAAAATGTTTTGAGAAACCATATAAAACTTTTTCTAAGATACAACGAGTAGATCTTAACTAGGGATCTTAAAACTGAAAAAACCAATAATATTAAAGAGATAATCTCTTAAATTGTCTAATTCTAACTATATATCCTTTCAAAATATAAAATTTTTATTTACAATAGTCTAATATGAAATAGAAGTTATTTATATGGTTAACATTTATTGACTGTCTACTTGAATAGTCGTCTCTAGTGAATGTCTAAAGACTTAGAGGACAGGTGCCTAAAGAGGAGAGACGTATCATTGAGAAGAGTTTAACGTGACAGAGTGGTCACTAAGACAAACAGGAATGATATGACATGGACCTTTACCAGAGGTCCATGTTTCAGACTCTCTAGTGTCCGGATAAAACAAGTGAACGAAAGAGTCTTAGTGTCAGGGTGGACATTAGATTACAGAATTTTGTTTACAAAGTACATAAATTAGGGTACAAGAGTAACAAATACCGTTGTTTGGATCAAACCTTGGTCAATGAGTGTATATCTACACTCTCTGGTATCTATAATTAAAACATTCACATTAAACATGTTTGATATAATTTTAAACTAATTGAACAGAGAATTTCATTTATTACTTCGGTAAACGGAAAATTTCATTAGTAAGTTTCATTAAGATTTTTACTGTAATGTGTATAAAAAGAAATTCTTACCTTTCTGGGTCTACAACCCTTTCTAACTCCCGTCCTTCTCTTTCCCCTACTGTCTCCTACTTTACCAACCTACCGTAGTGGTTGAGTTACTTGTACTTACACTGGGTTAAGACCCTCTGTCACTTCCTGTCCCTTCGGATCAAACGACATCAGGTACCTCAGTATTTCTCAGTCTAAATCATTGATTTGTTCTTCTTACTTTATCATTTTAAAATTTTATAATGTCATGTAAAATACCTAAGTACACTTACTTATTGACTATAAAAACAGAACTAGACCCGAAATATAAAACCGAAATTTAATAACAACCTAAAAATCAAATCCTAACCTTAAACGAAAAGAATTCTTATAAGATTCTTATAGTACGGATTAAAAATTAAAGACACAAAAAGAGGAATAGTAGAAACTATCTAATTTGTCGACTCTCCGATCCAAGTGATACCGTGACCAAAAGAGTTTTCATCTTGAGAATCCATTAACATAGGTAATTCCAAGAAAAATAAGAAAGTGAAGAAAATAGAAGTTGAATAAAAACTAATAAACGGAGAAGAACTATTGAACTTAAAGTCGTATGTCAAGTTTCATAAATAAAAAAGAATTATTATTTTCGTAGGAGATGTCAATGTTGGAAGGAAAAAACTATAAATAACAACAATAACAATGATTAAAGATTATTATATACAAGTAAACTAAATGACAAATTTCCTTCAATGAAATTTTTCCATGTGAAACAAGAAAATTCTACATTATAGTTAACCCACCAAATCAGTGATTCAACACAGATTGAGGAACATTGGGGTACCTGACATCGGGTGGTCCGAGGAGACAGGTACCCTAAAAGGTCCGTTCTTATGACCTCCCAGTCCCCAACCCCCCCCGCCCCGCAACGATAAAGGAAGAGGTCCCCTAGAAGGTGGTGGGTCCCTAACTTAGACCCAGAGGACGTCCGTCTAAGAAATAATAGACTCAGTAGTCCTTTCGTGTGTGATAGTTAAATTATTACCTATAAAATATCCTTTCATCACTATTATTCACATTAAGTATTAGTTCCAAACTTAGATTAAGAATGTAAGGGTGTGACTTCTTAGAAAACCAAAGAGATACTTTAAAAATAATCCCACTATGTATAATAATGTAGTACTATTCTAAAGGGATTTGGTACTTAAACTCGTTCGAGACCCTTAACAACTACCTGTCCCTTCGGACCGTACGACGTCAGGTAACCCAGTGTTTCTCAATCTGTACTGACTCGTTTACTTGACTTGACTTGACTTTGTACTGTTACTTATCCGTTAGAAGAAATATGTGTTATAAAAGAAGTAAAGTTACGATATAATCATTTTATAAAGTTTTCTGTAAAATTTCACTTTGTCCATAAGTTTAATTTCACTAAAATTTAAGTGTACGTACATAACGATTACATTGTAGTCTTTACATTGAAGAAGTTACCTTCTCGGTTATATGAGTTCCAATGTTAGTTTTATTAAAATAAAACACGTAAGGAACATGAATAAGTTTAGTAAGAGATCGTCCATAATATGGGATAGAGAAGTCATTTTTGATTCCGTTCGGGGTACGGAAAATTTAGATGAAAATTCGTTAATTTTTATGGAGATTACTGTTTTGGAAATCAAGTTTTTTCGTAGGTGAGCCTTCTTCAAGTCAAGTCAAGTCAGCGAGTCAAGACAGGCTGAGAAACGCTGGGGTACTTAACGTCGTACGGTCCGTAGGGACAAGTAGTGGTAGAGGGACTCAAGTGAGTCTGAGTGCAGGTAGCACAGGCACTATGGTAGGTCGGTAGAGTAGGAGCCAGCAGGGGAAGAGGAGGACGGGGGTTACGGAGGGTCGTAGTCTCAGAAAAGGTCACTCAGTTGAGAAGTGTACTCCACCGGTTTCATGACCTCGAAGTCGAAATCGTAGTAAGGAAGGTTTCTTTAGGGTCCCGACTAGAGGAAGTCTTACCTGACGAACCTAGAGGAACGTCAGGTTTCCTGAAAGTTCTCAGAAGAGGTTGTGGTGTCAAGTTTTCGTAGTTAAGAAGCCGCGAGTCGGAAGAAACGTCAGGTTGAGAGTGTAGGTATGTACTGATGACCTTTTTGGTATCGGAACTGATCTGCCTGGAACCAACCGTTCCTTTACAGAGACGAACACTTATACGATAGATCCAACCAGTATTGAAAAGAAGGTTCCTCATTCACAGAAAATTAAAGTACCGACGTCAGTGGTAGACGTAACTAAAACCTCAGGGGGTTTTATTTCAGACTGTGACAAAGGTGTCAAAGGGGTAGATAAAGGGTACTTCACTACCCTGACCTACGGTACTAGAAACAAAAGACTTACAACTCAAAATTCTGTTGAAAAAGTGAGAAGAGAAAGTGAAAGTAGTTCTCCGAAAAATCGAGGAGAAGTGAAAGACGGTATTCCCACCACAGTATACGTATAGACTCCAATAACTATAAAGAGGACCGTTAGAACTAAGGTCGAACACAAAGAAGGTCAGGTCGTAAAGAGTACTACATGAGTCGTACATTCAATTTTTTCGTCCCACTGTTATATGTCGGAACTGCATGAGGAAAAGGATAAACCTTGGTCAGACAACAAGGTACAGGTCAAGATTCACAACGAAGGACTGGACGTATGTCTATAACAGTGATATACGTATACTGTACTCTAAGATAAATCTTTTGGGATTTTTGAGGTGTCTTTTTAATAATCTTAACTAATTTTCTTAAGTCGTTAATTGTCCTATATTCTAATTGTATGTCTTTAGTCAACGTAAAAAATATGATTGTTCCTTTATCGTCTTTCCTTTACATTTCTTTTTTTAGGGAAAATTTTGACATAGTTTTTACTTTATCCTTATTTGAACTGGATCCAACACTTTCTGTATGTACGACTCTTGATAGTTTATACTTATTTCCTTTGTTCTACTAAGTTTCGTTACCTTTCTATAGGATACCAAAACCTGACCTTCTTTATTATAACAATTTTACCAGTATAAAGGGTTTCGTTAGATGTTTAAATTACACTAGGGATAGTTTAATAGTTCTTAATCCTGTTTATTAGGATTTTAAATCTACCTTGGTGTCTTCTGGGTCTTAACTGTTTCCTAAGGATTCCTTTTTACTTTTTCGTTCTCCATAATTTTTGGATGTCTGTTATGATGTGTCGATGTCATTAGTTTTGTTGTACCACGACCGTGTTTTGGTATGTATATCTATTCACTTTGTTTTATCTCTCAGATCTATATTTGAGTGTGTACATACCAGTTAATCAGAAGTTGTTTCCTCCGTTCGTATACGTTATCTCTTTTCCGTCAGAGAAATCGTTCACCATAACTCTTTCCACCTGTCGACGTACATTTAATTACTTCCGTTTTGTATGGGAGTGTTGTATTTGTTTTTATTTGAACTTTACTGAATTTCTGAATTTATATTACGTACTGTAGTATCTTCAAGATCTTCTCTTGTATTTGTTTTGTAAAAGACTGTGTTTAGTATCGTTTCAAAAGAATCCAATAAGATTGTAAAAAACTGTGTTTAGTATGGTTTCAAAAGAATCCAATAAGAGGGTTCCGTTATCTTTAATTTCGGTTTTATTTGTTTACCTTCAATGAGTTGTGAATATTCGAAAATACGTCGTTTCCGTTGTTATTTGTTTTTCCTCTGTCAGATGTATGACCTTCTTCTGTAAAAGTTTACTACCTTGACTGTTCCCTAATTAAAGATTCAATTTTTTATCGAGTATGTTGTGATATTCTTTTTTTTTATGTTAATTTTTTACCCGTCTTCTGAATTTATCCGTAAAGAGATTTCTTCTGTATGTCTACCGGTTTTTCGAATACTTTTTTACACGAGTTGTAGAAAGTAATAATCTCTTTATGTTTAGTTTTGATGGTACTTCATGATGGAACGTACCCGGTCTTACCAGTAGTAATTTTTCAGATGTTTATTGTTTACGACCTATCCCACACCTCTTTTACCTTGGGAGGATGTGACAACCACTTTTATACTTGACCACATTGGTGATACTTTTTTCATATCTCCAAGGAATTTTTTGATTTTTATTAATGGTATACTAAGTCGTTAGGGTGAGGACCCGTATATAGACTTATTTTTACATTAAATTTTTCTATTTCCATAGAGGTATAAATATCATCGAGATAAGTATTGTAGGTTCTGTATCTTTTTACTTTTACAGATAACAGTCTACTTACCTATTTCTTCTACACCATGTGTATATTTTACGTTATGAAAATCGGTATTTTTTCTTAAATAGACGTTTTCTCTTTGTCTGAGTGTCTGTGTCTTTTGTCTGGAAACTAACGGTTCCCCCACTCACTTCTTAATTAACCCTCAGACTCTAATCATCTACGTTTGATAATATATGTACCTACTTGTTTTTCCTGGATGACATATCGTGTCCCCTGATATAAGTTATAGGATACTTTTTGGTATTTCTTTTTCTTGTACTTTTTTTACAAATATAGACATATTGACCTAGTGAAACGACATTTTGTAACATTTAGTCGATATGAAGTTATTTTATATTATTTTTTTTATGTGTTAGTATACAGTAATTATAAATTTTAATTTAATTGAATTTTAAAAGGGGTAGGAGAAGGACAAGTCGAATCAAGTCAGTGAGTCATCACAGACTGAAAAAGACTGGGGTACCTTACGTCTTCCGGTTCGGAGGGACAGGTAGTGGTTGACGAAGGAGTAGTGAAGTAACGGTGTAACATGTCCCCTGTCCCTAGTTCTGGTAGAGGTACCTTTTCTTTACGTTTTTTCGTTTTACCGACAGACCCCTCCGGAATATCTATCGACACTTTTCTTCTCTTCACCTTTCGTTTCCTCTTTTCCTTACTATATTCGTAGACTTACGTCTGAAGGTTTCTTATCGTTCCCCTCCATTCTTTGGGAAGGAGTCGTTAGTTACATTTCTTTATCTCCTTTTGTTGTCTTACCCTTTCTGATCTCTAGAGAAGTTCTTTTAATCTCTATGGTTCCCTTGTAAAGTACGTTTCTACCCGAGCTATTTCCCGTCTTTACCATACCTGGATTGTCTTCGTCTTCTATAATTCTTCTCCATCGTTCTTATGTGTCTGCTTGACATGTTTTTCTAGAAGTACTGGGTCTATTAGTGCTACCACACTAGTGAGTGGATCTCGGTCTGTAGAACCTTACACTTCAGTTCACCCAGAATCTTTCGTAGTGTTGCTTGTTTCGATCACCTCCACTACCTTAAGGTCACCTCGATAAAGTTTAGGACTTTCTACTACGACACTTTCTCGACGTGAGTTATACGGTCGTGTAAACCTTTTGAGTCGTCACCGGTGCCCTGACCTTTTCCAGTCAAAAGTAAGGTTAGGGTTTCTTTCCGTTACGGTTTCTTACGAGTTTGATGACGTGTTAACGGGAATAGAGTGCACGATAATTTAATTACGAGTTTCAAGAGGTTCGGTCCGAAGTCGTTATGTACTTGACGTTTTAAGGTCTCCAAGTTCGACCAAAATCTTTTCCTTCTCCTTACTCTCCAGTTTAACGGTTGTAGGCACCCTAGTAGTCTTTTCGTTCTCTCAAGGTCTTTTGGTAGATAAAGACGAAATAACTGATGCGGTTTCGGAAACTGACACTCCTAGTGTTATTTGACACCTTTTAAGAAGTTCTCTACCCTTATGGTCTGGTGGACTGGACGGAGAACTGTTTAGACATACGTCCAGTCCTTCGTTGTCAATCTTGACCTGTACCTTGTCGTCTGACCAAGGTTTATCCTTTTCCTCATGTTGTTCCGACATATAACAGTGAGACGAATAAATTGAATGTACGTCTCATGTAGTACTCTTTACGACCTGACCTTCTTCGTGTTCGACCTTATTTCTAACGACCCTCTTTATAATTATTGGAGTCTATACGTCTACTGTGGTGGGAATACCGTCTTTTACTTCTCCTCGATTTTTCGGAGAACTACTTTCACTTTCTGCTCTCACTTTTTCAACCGAATTTCGAGTTGTAAGTATTTCGCTTCTAGTACCGTAGACCAGGGTAGTGAAGTACCCTTTATCTACCCCTTTCTCACCTTTGTCACAGTCTGAAATAAAAAAACCCGAGGTTTTAGTGACGTCTACCACTGACGTCGGTACTTTAATTTTCTGTGAATAAAGAACTTTCTTTTCAAACTAGTTGGATCTATCGTATGACTTTTCGTCTCTGTAATGAAACGGTTGTTTCCAGGTACATCAGTTCCGATACCAAAAAGGTCACCAGTACATACCTACACTCTCAACCTGACACTTCTTTCGACTCAAGATTCCTTACCTACGAAAACTTGACACTACAACCTCTTCTGAGAACTCTCAGGGAACCTGACGTTCCTCTAGGTTGGTCAGGTAATACTTCCTCTAGTCGGGACTCTAAAGAAACCTCCCTTACTACGACTTCGACATTGAGGTCACGAAACCGGTGGAGTACGCTTCTCAACTGAGTAACCATTTCTGAGACTACGACCCTCCCTAACCCCCGTCCTCCTCTTCCCCTGCTGTCACCTAATCCACCGACCTACCGTAGTGACTGAGTTACCTACACTCAAACTCACTTGAGGCCCTCAACCACTACCTGTCCCTCCGGACCGCACAACGCTAAGTACCCCAGCGTTTCTCAGCCTGTGTTGACTCACTGACTTGACTTGACCTGACTCAATTTAAGTTGGTAAGTTCAGGTAAAATCAAAAGACTAAGGATTTTACAGCTACAAGTGAGAACGGTAGAGAATAAACTGGTGAAGGTTAAACGAAACTAATTACCTGGATTGTAAGGTCTAAGGATACGTTATACCGAGAAATTTCGTAGTCTAAATGAAGGCAGTCGTCAGTATAAGTGTTGACTCAAGACAAAAACGAAACCGAGACACAGATGTAAGAAAGAAAGAAATAAAGAGGTGAGCAGAGGTCATTGTATAACCAGTGGTTGACTGAAACCCCCAAGTAGAAAGTCACTGGATTAAAAACGGGGGAGGACTCCGAATGAATTTTGTCTTAGAGACTCCGTCAAGGAACCGTCAGATCATCAATTCTGACACACGACACCGTGTCTAGGCTAAGGACTACTCCGTTGATTCTAGGACAAGAGACGTCGTACTATTTTTTTTTTTTTTGTTTTGTTTTTTGATGGTTAGAAAAGTATGACGGAAGAAGGACGATTATTATACATTGGGGTGTTTTACCAAAACTTATGATTTTTTGTTTGTTTGTTTTGGTCTGAGAAACTTCACTTGTAACAATAACAACTGCAAATCAGTGAGTCAGCACAGACTGAGAAACACTGGGGTATCTGACGTCGGGTGGTCCGAGGAGAGAGGTACACTAAGAGGTCCGTTCTCCCAATCATTTACCCAAATCATCAAGTTCGATAGTATATATCTTACCTATTCGTTTTCACAGGATGATATATCGGTTCTTCCTTGACCTGACGGTGAAGGAGGACTTTTCCTCATATCACCTGAAATTAAAGTACAGGAAAGAAGAGTGAGAACTTTCTGACTTAAACACGATTCTCCTCCTTCATTCTCATTCATTCCCAGAATGAGAAAGTGAAGATAAATCCGCCAGATCATAATCGAAGAAACTCAAATGGTCTCCAAATTTCAGTTGTTCTAGATGCAACCCACTACCCAAGAAATCGTAGGAGAGGCAGAAAGTGAGTGGTACTTCATATTAGTAGAGGAGGTTAACTAACGGACTCGATAAAAAAGTCAGGGATCTATGACCGTCAAGTGGAGTTCTAAGAACGAAGTCTCCGTCGGAGTACAAAGATTTCCTAAGATGACCTGTGACAGATTCTGTAAGTCACATTAAGAGAGGGAATGTACCGAATCTAGACCGACTGCTCTTTGTGGGTACGGAGGGAACAGGGTCACTTGAGAACTGACAGTTCGTAAGGGGTAATATCTGAATTCAGACGTGTATCTAAATTCATAGGGGAACGACATCCGATTGGTCTATGACAGTGAGATCTAAAGAGTCTGAGTTTAGTCTTCAGTCAAGAAAATCTAGGAGTATTAAGAAACAACAACATGTCAACGAGTCAACACAGACTGAGAAACTCCGTGGTAACTAACGTCGTGTGGTCCGAAGGGACAGGAAGTGGCAGAGGACCTCGAACGAGATTGAGGTGGGGTACAAAGTTGTATTTGTAAACAGAATTTCACTAGAAAAAATTGTGAAAAGAGTCCAAAACACCATTCTCCCTTCGTAAAGGACAGAATCAGACATCCGTAAGAAACATGGGACTGTCAGGAAATTTTTCTGGGGAGAGTCGAAGAGATACATAAAGTATTCAATCAATACATCGAATACCACTGAAGAATTCAGAAGGGTTTGATCAAAAAGTCTTAGATGTAATAATAAGAATTAAACAACTGGTACATGGATTCAAACCTTAAGACTCTCTTCAACCATATTAGAAAGAACCCCCGTATTCATTTTGACTCTACTTCAGTATAAAATTGTAGGTTAATTCAATGATAATGTCTATGGATTTAACTTTTTATATTGGTACAAATTAAATAAAGGTCTGATACTGATTAAGTATCTATGTCTTCTTGACTAGTAATATAATATTGAATGAGAAGACGGGTCGTCAACGTTGAAGAATTTTGACTGACATTAAAGTCTTTTAAATTTTACACTTTTAAATATCTGAATTCCTAACTCTTTTATACCGGTAAAGTTAAAAATAATACGAGGTCAATCTATTACGTTGGACTTGTTAATGAGTAAACCTTAAATGACTCTAAAAGATACATAAGAAAACGGTATTAAAAATACAATACAGTATATATCATTTAAGGTTACTAACATACGGTGTATTTCTAATTGTCGCTACCCCGATAAGTGGTTGGACGTGTCGGCCGACTCCCTTAGTTATAAACTTGGGAAGACATTGGAGAGACTTCCTGACCGTTCGGGACAAAAGTACTCACAAGTTAAGGACCTCTGTCATATCACACAAGACCCAACATAAAACTATCATCGTAATCTAATAAATCCTTGTAAAACGATAAAAATTCATACTAATATTATCAGACGAGTCCGACGGTATCGTTTTAACCCATGACTAACGCACTGGACTTCTTGTTTTTAAATAAAAAAGTATCATGACCATCAATCTCCAGGTTTCGGTTCAATAGACGTCTAAAGTCAAGAGGACTCTGGATAGAAAAACCGAACGTTTATTGACTAAAGAGTGACACGGGGGTGTACTGGAACGGAGAGACACTCGCGTAAGAACAGAGAACCACACAGGTTTAAAGGAGAAAAGTATCCCTGTAGATATTTAGACCTGATCCCGGGTAAAATTGAACCGAAATAAAGTCGAATCAAAAGAGATATTTCCGGGATAGTAGTTTATGTCAGTGTAAGACACCACGACACTCAAGCCTGGTGTTACATATTTAAAACTCCCCGTATTAAGTTGAGGTTTGTTACCCCCTCTTATAAATCTCCTATATTTCAACAGTAAACGACAATAAAGGATAAGTAATAGTCATCTTATGGTAAAAGGAAGACTATTGTTCTAATAAGAGAGGACCCTCCTTGGTAAGATCCGAATTAATCTACTAAAGAAGTGGAGACATTCTGTTGCATACGTAGGTTATAGACCGGGTAGTCTTATGGTTTATCGGGTCCCATGTGACTAAACGAGATATATCTGTGTAATAAGTTCGATTTTATCATACGTATCAGTAACATTGAATCGGTTTTAGAAATACTTTCTGAAAATTAAATCTCTCTCATCTAGTCCAATCTGATGTGGTACCGTTGGTGGTTTGTGTTTTGTCATAACTATATTGTGATAGTTTTAAATGAAACATAACCCGATTTGTAAGTCTTTCTTCACTCTTTGAGAAAGTTTAGTTCAAAAGGTACAATAATAGGTCGATCGGTTCAACAAAAAAGTAGTTGTTCTCTGGTAGTAAAAGGGTATTGTTCCCTTTATTTTTGATCTTCCAACACATGACCGAGAAAGTACGAAATTTAACCTCAGTAGTGAAGAGAAGTATCATGTAATCGGTCTAAATTAGTATACCGGGATAGGTTGACGTTCTCCGACCCTCTAAACCCCCTTTGTGCTGAAAAACTATTTCTCATTTCTAAATAAACCCGAAGGTCCACCGTGATCACCATCTCTTTCACTTTAACACTCAATGACAGAACAGGTTGAGACACTGGGGTACCTGATATCAGACGGTCAGAGGAGACAGGTACCTTAAGAGGTCCGTTCTTGTGACCTCACCCGTCGGAAGGGAAGAGGTCTCTTATAAGGACTGGGTCCCTAGTTTGGGTCCAGAGGACGTAACGTCCGTCTAAGAAATGACAGACTCAGTGGTTCTTTCGGGGACGGTTACGTATTCTACCTTCTCTACTCTCAAACTAGGGACACGAGTCTTCTAGGGATCCTCATCTTTTACCGTGTGACAAAGTCATAAAAACGGACTTTTTAAGGTCCCTGTCTCCTTAGACTGTCCGATATCTGGTATCCCAACGTTTTTCAGTATGTGTTATCTCGTTGACCCGTTCCTCCTTTCTAAATAAGAAAATTCAAATTCTTATTGGATTTATCCTGAATAACAAGGGTCTAATACACTTCCTTCAGTATATGAGACTCTTTGTCTAGTATTATTGTGTAGTATGAGTTGTGACCAAGATTGATGAGAATAAGGTAAAATCTTTGTTAAAGTAAACTTTCTACGTGTAAAACTCACAAATTCATAACTATAATTAATTATTCTTTCATAAGACAGTGACAAAAGAAATATTTGGGTTTATGTATGTAATGTTGATTCGGTTCGTCATATAGAAGACATCTCAGAAGCGAGTGTGGAACGGGGTTCGATATAACATGTACAAAGATAATATAAAGGTTGGAGGGATAGTATAGTGTATGAAGACATGTATCATCCGTACCCGTGATCGAAGTTATAGAGAGAGGTGGGAAACAGGAACTCCTGATACTGATACGAATAATAAGTATCTTTAAAGTCTTCGTTAGTGTCTAGACTGAGTGTTATCGGAGAGTTTTACTCAACTTCCAATAACTGTATATAGAAATAAATCATTACCAGGAATAAATGTTAATTTTCCCTTATTGAAAGATACTTGGATCAGTATTATAAAATATTCTTTTTGTGATTATTTTTGTTTTGCATATTCGTCCTTTAATCGTTCTTCTCTTTCTCAACGTATTATTATATATTCAACGAGGCATAACGATAATGTATTTATGTTTTACCCTAGATATGAATTAATTACTACTTCATTTCATAATATTAAATGTATCATTGTAATAGAATTTTGTACTATTGACTCAAAAGTTCCTAAGATCTTTGACTGTTTGATTATTTGACATAGGTATTGATACATTGAACCTCAACAAATAAACTTTTATAAATATTTGAAGGGACTTTTATATACCAAAATTAATTTTTTAACGAGAATACTGTACATAGAACTCTTTTATACAGTCATTCCTATTTACACACTTCTAAATGAGTCGTGTTTATAAATATCATAATTTTCTAATTTTCGTTAGATTTACGGAGGTCGTTTTCATAACGATAACCTAGTATGAGACGATAATTATAGACCCAACATTTTCTTATAAATAACTATAAGATTTGAGTTATACATTTTTTAGGTCAACTATTTGAGAAACTTTAAAGACGTCTCGTAATATGTATACATACACATACACGTATATATGCTGTAAGAGAAACACATCATTCTTCATTGTACGAAAGACAAAAGACAACAAAACTATCAAATAAAGATAAAACGGGAAACATGAGAAATACTTAAAATTATAAACTAAATCTCCTAATTATAGTGAAATTCATCCCTCATTATTACTTACCATAGTTATTCTTTATAATTTCCCTTATTTATTACCTTTAAATTTCGTTTTGATAGCTATTTTATAGAATTTTTTTATTAGACCACCAAAATGACTGGCATCGATAAGACGGGAATGGGAATAGAGACCCATAAGAGAAAATCGTGACAAGAAAAACGGGTACTTGAAGTGTAAACGTTACCTGAAAGTGGGGATGTTAAACGAAAAAAGAAAGAAGATAGTCTTGTGTGACTCTAGTATCTAAGAATAGGATGATCTGGAATGATACGGAGACCTGAATTAGAAAAAGGGACTGATGGGGATAGAATCCTATATTTATCATTTGGTAAGTCTCGAGTGGGGTAAGAGGTAGTGAGAGAGAGAGATGTGGTGGTGGTGGTGGTCATGGTCATGGTCATGGGTGAAAGCGAGATGTCAGTTAAAGTTAGGCCGACTTCATTTGAAGTTTCTTAAGGAAGATCAACCAGAGAAAAGAGAGTTCGTCTGTAACTGGTGAGTTCGAACGAGTAAAGTCGGAGTAGTTTCTTCCGTCTGTAGATAAGGTTCGTCTCAAACTTGTAGTCCTTCCTCAACCACCCCTATCAAATCCATAAAGATGATATCAGTTACGTAGGACCCTTTCTCCACTCCCATTTGTGGGACCCAAAGGAATTGTCGTCAACTCTCTGAACCATCATTGGTCATTCAACCCTTTAATATTACTCCATTTACCTGTAAATATACCAGGTCCCCGAAGTCTTTCCTAAAGCCGTGTCGGGATTCGTACGACTAACGGGTTCTATGTCCTGTCGGTACGAAGCCTCTCGTCGAGGGACTATTGTATTTAGAAGTAAACCTGTGTCTCGAGGTCAAGTCCACGTCGGAGTCCCCGGAAGTGACGTAACGTGGACCGGAGGTTGACCAAAGAGCCAAGAGTCTCAGAGTAGGGGTATCATTTGAGTAACCCCTGGGTCTTCAAAAGGTACACAACTCACTGTTATCTCTTCGGTCTTCTCTTTGGATACGGTTACCCTATGGATTCGAAAACGGAGACTACTCCTTCATTTTCTTCTTATATCATGGTTACCGACTCTTTCTCTTACGATAACGGGGTTTCACCCTCTCGTACAAGAGTATAATCATGTCAGTGAGAGAAACAAGTGACAAACGTTCCAGGAAAATAAAGGTTGGACAAAAGAGTGACTTAAATTTTGCATGAAGGATATATCTTGTACAACCACATTGAAATACTTTCTTATAAGTAAGACAGTTAGACAGAAAATAACCTTAAAAACTTACAGATTAGGTGAATGATTAGGTATTAACAATAGATTCTACCGTTTCATCTTCCTGTACACGAGTAGAAGACACTCTTGTGGTTTAAACGTCGATCAACGATTTGTTGTTAACCGTCCTCCTACGACCTTAGGTGGTTTTTTTCTATATGGAGAAGTTTCCTTTTCCTCTTTCACGTTGTTCTACCCATCCTCCCCACGTTAGTACAATTTTAGCTTAGGATATGGTCGATCTCTGAGAACCGCCCGTGTTGGTTTGGAACGTATTTGGTCCTGGGTCCCTTTCTTCGTTACCGGGGTGTTCTCTGACTCCGTCTGGACGGACACTCACAAACTTCCAAAGGAGACTTCCACACCCAGTCGTCATCGGACGGTACCCCTTCCCCATAACCGTCATCGTGAGGTCCCTCCGTACCGTGCACCATATTCCAGGGGAACCTCCTCCAACGGTAATCGGGATGTTATCACGTCCGTCCACCCATTGGGTGTTTGACCTCTTGGTAATATAGTTCCCTCAAGAACCTAAAAACACTTCAAAGATCCGGAGTGTAGTCTGAAGGGTTAAACTGCTAGCAGTTTCCTTGACCCTTGGGGGTCATTTAGAGTTTAACTTCCAGTCACCCTGAACTAATATCTTGAAGGTGTCCTGACCCCTCTGTCTCTAAGAACCTACTGTGTTTGTTTTGAAACACACGTGTTCCTGATCCTATTCTGTCGTCACTGAGGTGTTCTCTTACTCGGTCTAAACGGACACTCACAAACCCTCAGAAAACACCGCCGTACCCGGCTGTCACCGGACGGTGTACCAGTCCCCGTGACCGTCGTCATCAGGACTTCCTGTACCGTACAACCGTATTTGGGAGTACGTCCTCCAGTGGTAATCGTGTTGGTGTCTCCGACTTCGGGATGGTGTCTCTGACATCTGAGGTCCTGACCCAGTGGAGTCCGGTTTGACATCCCTTCCTCGTGTCGGGGTCGTCTTTGAACCTAATTTCTTGTACCGGGACGGGTGGTCTCGTTCCGGGTCAAAAGAGGTGTCGGAGGGTAGTCTTTCGAACGTATTCGGAGAATAGGGGTAGGTTTTCTCCTGTCTGGTTTCTCCGTTCTTGAATTTAGGGTACCGAAGGTCTTGTTTTTGGTGTTGGTATCTTTTGATTTGTTTTACCAGTGTTCCTAGTGTCGGAACACATTGAGCTACTTTGATATTCGGTACGGTACATCCCAGTGGGTTCTGTCTGTTCAGTGACACCTCTCAAGACTTTTATACACCAGGTGACCTCTTCCTTTACTGTTTGGTGAAGTCATAATAACAGAACTCTTGGGGTACTTGTTATACTTTTCCGTTTTTCTATACTTTGACTTTCTACTAGGATCGATCAACCATCCACAGTTTATACGATTGTCCCTTCTCATCTCTTTATCAAGGTCTTCGTTACTTCCCCGTCTCGGTTTCATCTTCGTTACCGGTCAACACCTACAGAGACTACCACTTTCATTTAAGACTTTGACATTTCTATTTATAACATATTCTTGGACCTTACAATCCAGGTACTTAGTTTCATTTAACCTATACCAGTTTGTCCTCTACCGTTCTCACTTGTAGTTGTTAAATCCTTAGTCATTTGATTTTACCTACCCTTCCCTCCTAAATTAAGTCTACTGGTAAAATAGATGATGATACCCGTTCTTAGGGAACCTTCTTTACCTCATCCGAAGTGTCAGTTGTTCTCAGACTTTATGTCTGAACCCACGTTAGAGTTTTTACTGTCTTACTAAACATAAGTAAAGGTTCCGTTTCGTAAGTGGTAGTGTCATTA
This sequence comes from Capra ibex, assembly GCA_006410555.1. Taxonomy (NCBI): domain Eukaryota; kingdom Metazoa; phylum Chordata; class Mammalia; order Artiodactyla; family Bovidae; genus Capra; species Capra ibex. The sequence continues at coordinate 66,438,005 of SJYO01046538.1, forward strand.
GGTTCAGATACGGGACTGGTAATTACGACTTCTTCGACTTAACAAGAAACTTCTGGATCTTGATTGTGGGTTTTTCTACAGGAAAAGTAGTATCCCCTAATCTTACGTTTTCATCCTTCGGTTCTTTATGGACCTCATTGTCCGTTCAAACCGAAACCTTACGTTTTACTTCGTCCCGTTTCCGATCGTCTCAAAACGGTTCTCTCGTGTGACCAGTAACGTTTGTAGGAGAAAGTTGTTATGTTTTTGCTGAGATTTTAATCTGTAGTGGTCTACCAGTTATAACTTTATTCTAACTAATAAAGAAACGTCGGGTTCTACCTTTTCGAGTCATATCAGTCGTTTTTGTTCTGAACCTCGACTGGAACCGAGTCTAGTACTCGAAGAACATCGTTTTGAGTCTGAGTTTAACTTCTTTCTTCTCTTTTAGTGTTTCGGTAAGTCCATACTGAATTTAGTTTAGAATTTTATATGTCGTCTTCACTGTTTAGCTAAGTTCCCTAATCTAGATTGTTTGTCTCACGGACTTCTTGACACCTACCTCCAAGTATTGTAACGTGACCTCCGTCACTGGTTTTGGTAGGGGTTCCTTTTCTTTACGTTTTTCCGTTTTACCAAGAGACTCCGGAAGGTATATCGACTCTGTTCTTCTCTTTACTTCCCGTTTCTTCTTTCCTTTACTACAAGGTTGACTTACGTCTCAAGGTTTCTTATAGTTCCTCTCTATTCTTTCGGAATAATTCACTTGTTATGGTTTTTTTTTTTTTTTTTTCCCATCCTTCGTTGTCTTACTCTTTCTGATCTTGAGAGAAGTTCTTTTAATCTCTATGGTTCCCTGGTAAAGTATGTTTCTACTCGTATTATTTCCTGTCATTCCTGGATTCTCTTCGTCTTCTCTAATTCTTCTCCACCATACTGATGTGTCTTGATGATTTCAAAAATCACTAGATCTATTTGTGTTACCACACTAATGAGTGGACCTCGTTTTGTAGGACCTCACACTTCAGTTCACCCGGAATCCGTCATAATACTACTTGTCTTGATCACCTCTACTACCTTAGAGTTGACTCGATAAATTTTAGGATTTTCTTCTACACAATTTCGCGACTTGAGTTATATGGTCGTTTAAACCTTTTGGCTCGTCACCGGTGTCCTGACCTTTTCCAGTCAAAAGTAAGGTTAGGGTTTCTTCCCGTTACGGTTTCTTACAAGTCTGATAGTGTGTTAACGTGGGTAAAGTGAACGATCGTTCTATTACGAGTTTTAGGAAGTTTGATCCGAAGTCATCATCCACTTGACTCTTAAAGGTCTACAAGTTCGACTTAAATCTTTTCTGTCTCATTGGTCTCCAGTTTAACTATTGTAAACAACGTAGTGTCTTTTCCGTTTCCTTAAGTTTTTCTGTAGATGAAGACTTGAAGTTACTGATACGATTTCGGAAACTGACACACCTAGTGTCGTTTAACACCTTACAAGAATTCCTCCACCCTAATAGTCCGGTGAAATGGACGGAGGACTCTTTGGACATACATCTGTTCTTCGTTGTCAATCTTGACCTGTACCTTGTTGTCTTACTGAGTTTTAATCCTTTCCTCATGTAGTTTCGATATATAACAGAGGGACGAATAAATTAAATATACGTCTCATGTTTTCGTCTGTGTAATGAAACGGCTGATTCCAGGCAGATCAGTTCCGATACCAAAAAGGACACCAGTACATACCTACACTCTCAACCTGACACTTCTTCCGACTCACGACTTCTTAACTACGAAAACTTGACACCACAACCTCTTCTGAGAACTCTCAGGGAACCTGACGTTCCTCTAGGTTCGTCAGGTAAGACTTCCTCTAGTCGGGACCCTAAAGAAACCTTCCTTACTACGATTTCGACTTCGAGGTCATGAAACCGGTGGAGTACGCTTCTCAATTGAGTAACCTTTTCTGAGACTACGACCCTCCCTAAACCCCAGCGTCCTCTTCCCCTGCTGACTCCTACTCTACCGACCTACCGTAGTGCCTGAACTACCTGCACTCAGACTCACTTGAGGCCCTTTACCACTACCTGTCTCTCCGGACCACACGACGTTAAGTACCCCAGCGTTTCTCTACCTGTGCTGACTCGCTGACTAAACTTGACTTGATTTGTAGTACGTTTTTCGACCCGACCTATTTGGAGTTCGACCTTAGTCCTCTCTTTTTCTTTATAGTTGTTGGAGTCTATACGTCTCTTATGGTGAGATGACCACATTCAATTCTCCTTGACTTCTCGGAGAATTACTCCCACTTCCTCCTCTCTTTTTCGACCGTATTTAGAGTTGTAAGTTTTTGGTTCTAGTACCGTAGATCAGGGTAGTGATATACCGTTTATCTACCCCTTTTATATCTTTGTCACAGTCTAAAGTAAAAGAACCGGAGGTTTTAGTTACGTCTACCACTGACATCGGTGTTTTAATTCTGTGAACGAGGAACCTTCTTATCTAATTAGGATCTGTCACAAAATTTTTTCGTCTCTGTAGTGAAAAGACCGTTTCCAGATATATCAGTTTCGATACCAAAAAGGTCATCAGTACGTACCTACATTCTAGACCTGGTATTTCTTCGGACTTACGACTTCTTAACTACGAAAGTTTGACACCACAATCTATTTTGAGAACTCTCAGGGAACCTGTCGTTCCTCTAGTTTGGTCAGTTAGGATGTCCTTTAGTTGGGACTTATAAGTAACCTTCCTAACTACGACTTCGAAGTTATGAAGTCGGTGGACTACGTTTCACGACTGAGTAACCTTTTCTGGGACTACGACCTTTTCTAACTCCCGTTCTCCTTTTCCCCCACTGTCTCCTACTCTACCCGACCACCGTAGTGACTGAATTACCTGTATTCAAACTCGTTTGAGTCCCTCTGTCACTACCTGTTTCTTCGGACCACACGACGACACGCACCCACAACGTTCTCAGTCAGGACTTAATCGCTGACTTGTTTTTGTCTAAAGATGAGAGTTCATAAACTTTCTAACATTAGCCCGATGGTGAATAAACGAAATACCTTAGATTTTACTTTGTTGTATTCACAAGGGGAGTCCTAGAAACTTATATGAGAGACCTATGGGAATCCTTATCTTATGTGTAACTATCTTTTTTTATTGACCTTAACAAGATATAGTATTTAAGAAGTTCACACGTTGACTTATTGGGTAGACAATGGGTAAGACCAGTACATAAGGTCAATCAAGCCAAAATCCTTTAAAAAATTTCATCCTCCAACCGGTTCGTAGACCAAAAACTATGTTAACGATGTTATCGGGTACTCTACCCCGTCAACCGAAAACTGTTTTGACACTGAGTATGCTGAGGCAGATGAACCAAAGGTTCTGACCAGGAACAATCGAAAATTATACGGTCGACTCATCCGAGGACGATGGACGGGAAATGTTAAGTTCGGGGTATCAAGTATGTAGAGAAGAATAAGAAGGTGTCGATACAACATACGGGGTGAGGGTTTCTCAAGGTGAAAGTCTAGAGACCCTTAGAAAAGAAAAATTTATAGACATGAAAAAAAAAAAAGGAAATGGGGTTTCGAGAAATTATCCGTCATTTAAAATAAAATGTTTAAATGTTTATTTCAAAATTTTTTCAATAAAATAAAATGTTTCTAGAACGATAGGTCCTCCATAATAGTATTAAAATGACTAGTAGTACGGAGTCGAAGGGTCCACCGCGATCACCATTTCTTAGGAAGACAGTTAAGTTCTCTTCTCTGTTCCCAAACTACGGACTCAGTCCTTTTAGGGGACCTCCTCCCGTGTGGTTGGGTGAGGTCATAAGAACGGACCTCTTAGGGTACCTGTCTCCTCGGACCACCCGATTTAAGGTACCACAGCATTTCTCGACCTGTGCTGACTTCGCTGAACCGTGTCGAACCGTACGGAGTCGAATCCCTCTAGAATTCGACGTACTACCCCCTAGGTTTTGACCAATGAATGTCCACCTTCTGTTCAGAAGACTGAGTTCAATGTAAACACACACACACACACACACACACACACACACACACACAACATAAGGACGATATCTCCCTTAAAAACTGGGAAAACACGAAACGTCGTGAAAAACTTGTGACCTTGTAAGTGTAAGATAATTCCTTAATTTTTTTTTTTTTCTTCTGACTTTCGTTGTGATTTGTTCAGTCGTATTAACGGTCCGTTATTGTTGATGTCATTTTACACAAAGTGTGACAGAAATTTTCGTAGACGTAGATGAATGATGAGTGAGACACCGGAAAATCGTCCCATAACATAAACTCACCTTGACAATTAACGGGAATATATAAGTTTCCTGTAACAAGAACGGACGAGATCTTTTTATGTACAAAAAAACGTTGTCCGAATGACAAAATCGTGGGGTGTGGAAAATGATAATCGTTTAATATGACGAGTCACGGACTATAAAGATAATGTGTATGTGTGTTCGTAAGTATATACGTGTATTAAACAATAGGAGAATAGGAGAGATTGTAAAGAGTGTGACTCTTTTTAAATGACCAAATGAAAACTCTCATGACACCATATTATCTCCTGGTTCTCGTGGTCAATGTTAAAAGACACCGTACAATACGTACCAAGTTAATTTTACAGGACAGTTTGTCGTTGGACTCTTAATTGTATCAATTACAGGGAGGACTTCATGTGTTTAAGACTATCATTCAAATTACACTATGGATATGTCAATCCTATAAGACCCTTCTTCTTAAATCATTAAATTGATAAATGAAGAAATCGTCGTATTTACAATAAAGATATATAAAAAAGGTTAAGTTAGGAAGGTACCTAAACATAAAATTGTCCCTCCTGGGAAAGAAATATTATAAAGAAGGCTTTACGGAGGCATTGGTCTTAAGGTCCCTGGTATTTAAGAAGGTAAAATCTTTAAAGGACACTCAATTTAAAATTACCTGAAAGGACAGAATTTCCAGTGTTCACCTTGAAGTGACTTTTTACGATTCAGTATTATTATCACTGTAAATAACCCGTCCAATATAGTACACAGAACACACACGAGTCAGTACAGACTAAGAACTGGAGTACCGGTCCGGTCCAAGGAAAGGTACCGTAAAAGGTCCGTTCTTATGACCTCACCCAAGGGTGAAAGATGAGGTCCCTCAGAAGGACTGGGTCCCTACTTTGGGTTCAGGAAACGCATAGGACGTGACCGTCCACCAAGAAATGACGATTCGGTGGACCCGTCCAATCTACGATGATAATATGCGGGTTCATACATATGACAAACCCGAAGGGACTATCGAGTCAACAATTTCTTAGACGAACGTTACGTCCTCTGGGGTCAAAATAAGGACCCAGTCCTTCTAGGAGACCTCTTCCCTATCCGATGGGTGAGGTCATAAGAACCCGAAGGGAACACCGAGTCGACCATTTCTTAGACGGACGTTACATCCTCTAGACCCAAGAAAGAGACCCAACCCTCCTATAGGACCTCTTCCCTTTCCGATAGGTGAAATCATAAGACCGGACCTCTTAAAGTACCTGACATATCAGGTACCCCAGCGTTTCTCAGCCTGTACTGACTCCTTGAAAGTGAAAGTGATATATAACAAAATTCAATAAACATATAGTTGTGTAAGTTAAGAGTGTCATCAGGAAACTTGCTCATATTAATACCGGTAACAGTTCTGTCCATTTGACTCCATTTTTCCCAAATACGTTACCTGGCTTCAGTTTGTTGATTTCTTGTTACTTCGACCTGAAACACAGGTCCATCATTCTTATCTTCCGAGACCGCAAATCCGAAATACTATTCATTAAAATTTTCCCTCTCTCTCTTTTTCTGTCTACTCTATTTTTAAGTCAAATTCTTGACTCAAACCAAAGGTTTGATATCCTACCACTAACATAAAACAATATTGACGATGATGTGAATTTCGGTAAGGGGAAAGAAATATTCCTTGACTGGATCTTTTAGGCAGTAAAATTTCAGACTCGGTTATCTGAACTACGTCTTTATTTTTGTATAGTCACATAGAGTTCCTAAGGAATTTCCAAGTTTCATTTTTGGGTTTGGATCTTCGTAGAAAAGGGAGTAAGAAGGGGTAGTGTGGTACTCAATGTCAATATATCAATCTTCCATTTACATAAGACCTTCTTCTTTAAGAACTAAACGTATCAGTTGTAGAAAGATTCATCGTGTCCTACCAAGTTCCAATCAAAGAGTCTTCCTTTAGTGTTACAGATGAATATACTACCGGACGGATAAGTCAAACATCATCCTCCAACCTAGGACTGACCCTTTACACCTCTCTTACCCTAGATGACGGGTAAAATTCCAGTCTCTCCAGTATGTATTACATTTTACACATGGTCACATTTAGAGGGCGGAAAAAGTCCTTTAAAATTCGAGTGATAAGAATACATAGTCTCGAACTAATCGGTGGAACCTACTCGAAAATATCATTCGAAAAGTAAGACATTAATCCATCTTATATCGGAAGTGTGAGTACGGTTCGATTGTTTCGATTACATTCGAAACCTTAGAATCGGTCGTCACACCCTCCACTGTGACTGACTTTGGAATTACCAACAATTTTTGAGTACAAAATATCGAAACTTTTATCCTTAGATTAAACTTATCAGATAAGTTATGGATCTTGTACCTAACTAAAGAGTTGGGTGTTCTATTTATTTTTTAACTGTCAATAAGTCATGTAAATACCACCATCTTTCTGTTTTAGTAAATAACCTCGGATTGTTAAAAAAACTCCATATTCACTAGTACTCTTCGGGAGTTTAGTTTATTTCGTTTTATAAAGTCATCGAACGTGTAGAGACATTTAAGACAACTGTTTCAATGTTAAGGAATTGGGGTTTATAAGGAACCAAGTCACCTGGTGTTTTCGGTAGAAATTACAACAACATTAAATACTGTACCTGAATTTGAAATTTCGTCAAGGATGAAAATAATCATCCTTCTCTTGACTTAACGTAAATCCTTTATAAATTAAATACTCTGTTAGTGTTAAAAAGGTAACCCTGAGAAAGAAGACATCGGATATATAACCCGACGAAAATTTTACAGTGTAATAGAAGTACTTTTCATCACCGACGAAAAAGTTTCTTCGGTAAAAATTGTCGATTTAGAGACTCGACAAGATAACAAAGGGGAGTTCACGGTTTTCTTTACTATTATGTAAAAATAAAATCCAAGGAATAATCTTCGAAGTAAAAGAACCTGTTTATCTAATACAAATTCGGGAACCAGTCATCTTTGTCGGAGACATCCAGATCTTATAAATTGGACTTTATAACCAATTATACTTCAGTATATAGTCCTATCTCGTCAAAAGAATTTTTTTACAATGTTTCAGACCTACGTGCGAAAAAAGAAACTTTTTCGATCATAAAGATTTTTTCTTTTCTTTTTTTCGATCATAAAGACTTTAATGAGTCCTTTATCAAACATTTTATATATAGAACTCGATACAGATCTACACCTTTTCTAAACCGGGGTTTAAGGGATACTATGTTTTGTCTAATCTGTCCACACAATTTATAGTACGATGAACTAAATACTATTTCCTAAGATTCTATCTGAAAATTTTATATGGTTTCCTTTTTTTAATAAGAGGTATGTATTCCTACAAATAAAGTCCTATAAGTTACCGGTAAAAAGTTTCATATAATTGTTTTATGAATTTTACCCTATAACGTGTCGATTATTGTACATGTGTATGACTCCATTATGACGTTGTCTATTTTATAATTTTATCTTTGTGATTCTCTTTGTTATAATATAAATTTTATTAAAATATTGATTTTGAATGTATAAGTGAATCTGTTATTTTCTTGTAACGGTTTACTTTCGTTAAATTTTTTTTAATAATAAAAATGAAATAAAATGAAATGTTATGACATAACCAAAACGGTATGTAACTGTACTTAGGTGATGTCCACATGTACTCAAGGGTTTGTACTTGGGGGGAGGGAGGAGGGTGGGGTATAGTAGAGAGACCTAGTAGGGACACGTGGTCGGGGTTCGTAGGACATAGGACGTAGTTTGTATCTGACCACTAAGCAAAGAATGTACTACCATATGTACAAAGTTACGGTAAAAGTGTTAAGTAGGGTGGGAGAGGGAGAAGGAGTCTCAGGTTTTCAGGCGAGATGTGTAGACACAGAGAAAACGACAGGGTGTATGTCCCAGTAGTAATGGTAGAAAGATTTAAGGTATGTATACACAATCATAAGGTATATATACACAAAAAGAAAGACCGAATGAAGTGAGACATATTAGCCGAGGTCAAAGTAGGTAGAGTAATCTTGACTAAGTTTACATAAGAAAAATTACCGACTCATTATGAGGTAACACATATACATGGTGACGAAAGAATAGGTAAGTAGACGACTACCTGTAGATCCAACAAAGGTACAGGACCGATAATATTTGTCTCGACGTTACTTGTGATCCCATGTACACAGAGAGTTAAGACCAAAGGAGTCACACATACGGGTCGTCACCCTAACGACCCAGTATTCCGTCAAGATAAACGCTAATAAAATTCCTTAGAGGTGTGACAAGAGGTATCACCGACATGATCAAACGTAAGGGTGGTTGTCACATTCTCCCAAGGGAAAAGAGGTGTGGGAGAGGTCGGAAATAACGAACGTCTGAAAACCTAGCGTCGGTAAGACTGACCACACTTCACCATGTAGTAACACCAGAACTAAACGTAAAAAGACTATTACTCACTACAACTCGTAGAAAAGTACACAAACAATCGGTAGGTATACAGAAGAATCCTCTTTACAGATGAATCAAGAAACCGGGTAAAAAAATAATCCAGCAAATAAAAAGACCTTAACTCGACGTATTCAACGAACATATAAAAACTCTAATCAACAAACAGTCAACGAAGTAAACGATAATAAAAGAGGGTAAGTCTTTCGACAGAAAATTGGAACGAATATCAAAGGAAACAACACGTCTTCGAAAATTAAAATTAATCTAGGGTAAACAAATAAAAACGAAAATAAAGGTCTTAAGACCCTCCACCTAGTATTTCCTAGGACGACACTAAATACAGCCTCTCACAAAACGGATACAAGAGGAAATCCTCAAAATATCAAAGACCAGAATGTAAATCTAGAAATTAGGTAAAACTCAAATAAAAACACACGCCACAATCTTTCCACTAGATCAAAGTAAGAAAATGTTCACCAACTGATCAAAAGGGTCGTGGTGAACAATTTCTCTAACAGAAATGAGGTAACATATAAAACGGAGGAAACAGTTTCTATTCCACAGGTATCCACACACCTAAATAGAGACCCGAAAGATAAAACAAGGTAACTAGATATAAAGACAGAANACTAGATATACAGACAGAAACACGGTCATGGTATGACAGAACTACTGACACCGAAACATCATCTCGGACTTCAGTCCGTTCAACTAAGGAGGTCAAGGTAAGAAGAAAGAGTTCTAACGAAACCGATAAGCTCCAAAAAACATAAAGGTATGTTTAAAACTTTGATAAACAAGATCAAGACACTTTTTATGAAGACCATCGAACTATCCCTAACGTAACTTAGATATCTAACGAAACCCATCACATGAGTAAAAGTGATATAACTAAGAAGGCTAGGTACTTGTACCATATAAAGAGGTAGATAATCACAGGAGAAACTAAAGAAAGTAGTCACAAAATATCAAAAGATATATATCCAGAAATCAAAGAAATCCATCTATATAAGGATTCATAAAATAAGAAAAGCAACGTTACCACTTACCTTAACAAAGGAATTAAAGAAAAAGATGAAAGAGTAATAATCACATATCCTTACGTTCCCTAAAGACACACAACTAAAATATAGGACGTTGAAATGATAAAAGTAACTAATCGAAATCATTAAAAGACCACCTCAGAAATCCCAAAAGATACATATCCTAGTACAGTAGACGTTTGTCACTCTCAAAATGAAGAAGAAAAGGTTAAACCTAAGGAAAATAAAGAAAAAGACGAGACTAACGACACCGGTTTTGAAGGTCTTGATACAACTTATCATCACCACTTTCACCCGTGGGAACAGAACAAGGACTGGAATCTTTTTTACGAAAGTTAAAAAGCGGTAACTCCTATTACAAACGACACCCAAACAGTATATATCGAAAATAATACAACTCCATACAAGGAAGATAAGGACGAAAGACCTCTCAAAAATAGTATTTACCTACAACTTAAAACAGTTTCCGGAAGAGACGTAGATAACTCTATTAGTATACCAAAAATAAAAAGTTAAACAATTACACCATATAATGTAACTAACTAAACGCCTATAACTTCTTAGGAACGTAGGGACCTTATTTCGAGTGAACCAGTACCACATACTAGAAAAATTACACAATAACCTAAGACTAACGATCTTAAAACAACTCCTAAAAACGTAGATACAAGTAGTCACCGTAACCGGACATCAAAAGAAAAAAACGTCGTAGAAACAGTCCAAAACCATAATCCCACCACCACCAGAGTATCTTACTCAAACCTTCAAATGGAAGGAGACGACCTTCTCAAACTCATCCTATCCACAATCGAGAAGAGCTTTAAAAACCATCTTAAGTCGACACTTCGGGAGACCTGGACCCGAAAACAAACGACCTTCTAAAGACTAATGTCAAAGTTAAAGGCACAAACACTACCCAGACAATTCTAAAGATAAAGAAGAACCAAGTGAAAACCTTTCAACATGAAAAGATTTTTAAACAGGTAAAGAAGGTGCAACGGGTAAAATAACCGTATATTAACGACTATCCTCAGAGAATACTAGGAAACATAAAGACACAACAGACAACGCTAGAGAGGTAAAAGTAAAGATTAAAATAACTAAACTAAAAACAGGGAAACAAAGAACTACTCAGACCGATTACCAAACAGCTAAGATAAATAGGAAAGTTTTTTTTTTGTCGAAAACCGAAACAACTAAAAACGATACCAGAGAAAACAAAGAAAACGTAAATAAAGACGGGATTAAAATTTCTAAAGAAAGGAAAATGATTAGGACCCCAAGAGGTAAAGAAGGAAAAGATCAACGAAATCCACATCTCAATCCAATGAATAAACTGAAAAAAGAACAAAGAACTCCATACGGAGATAAAGATACTTGAAAGGAGAATCGTGACCAAAATATCACAAGGTGTCCAAAACCCAACAACACAAAAGTAAAAGTAAATCAAGATACGTATAAAACTAAAGAAAAAACTAAAGAAGACACTAAACAACCAATAAGTCTTCGTACAAAAAGTCGGAGGTATACAACCTTAAAAATTATCAAAAAGAGGACATTAACTCTAGATTAGAATTACGTAATACCAGTCTTTTCTATGAACCTTACTAAAGCTAAAAAAAACTTAAATAGTTCCAATCTAAATACCGGGTCCTACACTAGATAGGACATCTTCCAAGGTACTCGTGAACTCTTTTTCCACTTTAAGTAACAAAACCCCACTTTACAGGACATCTATAGTTGATCCAGATTGACCAGATAACATAGTAAATTTCAAACACAAAGAAACAATTAAAAGACAAATCAACTAGACAGGTATCCACACTCACTCCATAATTCAGAGGGTGATAATAACACAATAACAATTAAAGGGAAAAGTATGAACAATCGTAAACAGAATGTATAACTTCACGACGATATGACCCACGTATATATAAATATTAACATAGAAGAAGATTCTAACTAGGAAACTAGTGATACATCACCGGAAGAAACAGAGAAAAGTGTTGGAAATAAAATTTCAGATAAAATAGTCTATACTCATAACAGTGAGGACGAAAGAAAACCAGAGATAAACGCACTATATAGAAAAAGATCGGGAAGTGAAAGTCAGCATACACAGGGAACTAAACTCCACCTAGAGTTTTGTATATATCCGTTGTATATATCCCCAGAGTAAAAAATAGGTAAGTAGGTCAGAAATGGAAAACCAACCCCGTAAGTTGGGTAAATGCAAATTCCATTAATTATTATTCATACTAGAGCAACGGTAAATGAAATAACGAAACCCAAGTCTAAATATGTGGGAAAAAAACAAAGGACAGATCTCTTATAGGAAATCTTAAACAACCTCTCGACCAAACCACCACGACTTAAGAGAGTCGAAAACGAACAGACATTTCGAAAACTAAAGAGGAAGCATAAACTTACTCTAGGAACGACCCATGTCATTAGACCCGACATCCAATAACAGAAAGTAGTGAAATTCATACAGAACGGTAAGGGAGGACCGGACTTCTCAAAGATAACTTTCTAGTCGACAATAGGAATACCCTTAGGGGAACACACAATAAACAACAAAAAGGGAACGACGAAAATTATAAACAAGAAACACAAACTAGAAACAATTAAACTAATTATACACAGAACCCCACAAAGCGGAACCCAAATAGGATAAACCTTGAGAGACACAAAGAACCTGAACCCACTAATAAAGGAAGGGGTAAAATCCCTTCAAAAGTTGATAATAGAGGAGTTCCTAAAAGAGTACCAGAAAGAAAAACAGAAGAAGAAGACCCTGAGGATATTAAGCTTACAACCTCGTAAAGTATAACAGGACCTCCAGAGACTCTAACAGGAGTAAAGAAAATTAAGCAAAAAGAAAAAAGGAGAGACTAAGTAAATAAAGATGGTAAGATAGAAGATAAAGTGATTAGGATAGAAGACGGAGGCAATAAGATGATAAACAACGGAGGTCTCACAAAGACTAGAGTAAATGACACAATAAGTAATATATAACTGAGAAAAAATAAAGAATATCCAGGAACCATTTGGAAAGAACGTAGAAGAGTTAGGAACGGAGGTCCGACAAATAGACACTAAGGTAAAAATAAAGTTCTAAAACCTAGTAAAAGTGATAGTTATAAACCTTAAGAAAGAGTCCATCTAAGGAATAGAGAAGGAGAAAACAAACCCAACCACCCGTAAAGAGGACAAGGAAATGGACGACTCATAAGGAGACAGAGAAGTAGAACCAATATAACGACGTAAACCCCACCGGAAAGATATAAGACCCTTAAACACCTCAAGAGGAATAATACATCGAAGGAGTGACACCCACCCCAACATAGTCACCAAACAGTTCCAAAGAACCAATCCCTCCGAACACAACCTCAAGACCACCCACCCCGACCTAAAGAAGAGAGACCTCACGTTACCTCACTGGTCATTACCCAATACTCTGTAGTTACCAAACCTCATTGAAACTCGACGGACATATAACTTCGAGGACACAACGACCTCTTAAACACACTATACAGAACGAGACCTTGAACAACCGGGAACCCACCACGAACCAAAGTCACATCCATACATCCGCAAACTACTCGAGGATAACTAATTGCAAGGGACCTAAGTCCTAAAGAGACCACAAGAGTCCTAAACCTGAATTCGGAGTACGAAGACCAAAAGTTAAAATAAAAATGTCATCGGAGTTCTGAAGAGGTAGATATGTCGTGGCTACTATTTTGTAGATCCAATTTCTACTTTTCAAAGAGGTGTAACTCCCTGTGGGTCTCTTCAAGTGACTCAATGTACCTCTTCTCTTCTCCCTCCCTCATCAATCTCCACTGACCTTACTCTACTCCACCCTAGTTTTCTCCTCTCTCCTTCGATCGGTCATTAGTGAAGGAATACACGCGAGGTGTCAGACCTGGCGAGTCTCCATAAGTGCCTCAATATGTCCCTTTTCCTCTCCTTCCTCCATCTGTCTCCACCGGTCCTCCTATTTTCTCCCTTTACTATTCCTCTCTCTGTCTAGGTCGGTCAATGGTCAAGGAATCCACAAGAGGTGGCAGACCTTGTATGTCTTTAAGGGTCTCAACCCATCTCTCCTCTTCCCCCTCCCTTCTCTGTCTCCGGTGGACCACCTCTTTTTCCTCTCAGGTTTCCTCCTCTCTCACCAGTTCGGTCATTAGAGCAAGAGTCCATTTTAACCCATCACTTCAAACCCAAAAATTTACATGTTTTAACTCTTGTTTTTGGTTTTTCGTTTCTAATTTTTAGATCTCATCTCCAACCTAAAAGTTTTTATGTTATAATTTCTTTTCTTCTTCTTCTTCTTCTTTTTTTTCGGTGTTCTTAATAATTTTTTGTTGTTGTTGGTGTGTATCTGATATATACCACAAACGAAATTTTTTATCCCAGAAAAAAAAAAAACCTTTTCATTACATCCAATATCTTTATTCTTAATTTCCTCTTTACCTGAATTGTTAAAATTTTTCAATCTTTTTTCTTTTCTTCTTTTTTTGGATGTGTTGTTGTAGTTGTTTTTTGTTAATTTTTTTTTCTTTTCTTTTCTTTTCCTTTTTTTCTTACTAGCATTTTTATCATTTCTATAAAGACCGGGAAAGAGACTACAACACCCGTCACACCCCAGTGAAGGTTCCGTCAAGGGAGACAAATTGAAGAAGACAAACGACCAGAGAAGTCATAGACTAAAGGTAGGACTGTGTCCCCCCGCCACCATCTGTGGAAAAAAAAATATCCGAGTGAACAAGTCAGCGCGACACCCCTCCCTCCCTACGACGTTTGTTTATTGTGACAGCACACGTACGTCACAGAGTCGGGGCGACCCGGACGGGGACGAACGTCGTGTGTTTGACAAGTCCGAGATGCAACAAGACGACCCTTGGCAGACTCCGGTCGGAATCCGACGTACGTGGAGGGTCAGATTCGGTGAGTCCAAGCCACGAGTCCATCGGGAGTCTCCACGTCTAATCCAACCCTGACACAAAACACGGGAAGGGTCCAGGCTCATCGAGTCCACAAACCATTCGTGCCAACGACGCTGAATAGCGGAAAGGGCAGAGACGACGAGTCAAAAGACCCACATGGCGACCGTGGGGAACACTCCGTCTACCACTGACAGGCTTTGGGGGTCTTCAGAATCGTTTCTTCGGAAGAACGTCAAAACATCCATTTCAGAGAGACCCCGACGTTAACGGGGGAAGGTCGGGAATGCCGAGACCGACGGACAGGGGTCGTCCCCTACCAGACGTCGGTCGATAAAGGCAAGGTAGGAAACAAGACAAGTGACAGGACCGTAACAGAATACAAACTCGAAAAGTGCACCATCGATAGGGTGTCAGACAAAACGATCGGGTTCAATCAAGCAAGACCAATGTACACTCCGCAAGGACGGACTAAGAATTTTTCGTGACGTCGGACGCGGAGGACACGGAGGGACGGGACGGGGGTGAACGATCACCGCCTACGTCCGTAGACGTGACGAAAAGGCGACCCCCTCAATGACAACCCGAACATTAGACAACCAAAAGTAATAAATAAATAAAAAGGAAGGACAATACAACGGGAGACACGAAGGTTCCGAGCGGTGTCTGAGGCGTCCCTCTCACAAAGGATCACAAACCTTTGGAGAGATGAATTCTAAGGGAAGGGCCCTACACTAAGGGAAGGACCTTACCTCGAGGGAGGGTTGGAGGAAACAGAGAAAAAAACAGAAAATACAAAAAAGGATGGACAAAAACTTCTGTTACTAGACGAAAAGACCCACGGACTACAGGAGACGGTCGTAAGTCTTCAACAAAACACCTCAAACGAGTCGTAACTTTACAAGAAAACTACTTAAACACTTCCTCTTTCACCAGAGGGGTAGGATAAGGAGGCGGTAGAATCCTGGTGGGGTTTGCTTTCGTTAAACTACTGTCCATTAACAAGGGATAGGAATACTTCTCAAAGTGATTACAATCATATCAAAAGTAATACAGGATACTTTGTTTTATATATGTTTTTTGTCCTTAGAAATTTAGCAAGAGAGAGGATGAACAATAATAAATGTAGAAAATCTTTACTGATTTACATATTTCTAGTCATAGAACATCTGTAATAATTGAACACTTGTTTATATATCTATTCATAGACAGATCACTACTCATCTACCTATCTATGTCTCGACCTTTCCTCACATTAGGTTTATAGGGAATTGACAAACTCAATGTATGCAAGTAAAACGTGAGTTAAAATAGACTTTTTTATGATAATATAATGTAAAATCAGAGTAAAAATTATAACGTAGAGTATTAAATAGGAGATAATAGGATCTCTAAAACTCTGTTATACGAAATATAGGAAATTGACATTTTAGAAACTTCATAAACCACTTGTTGACTATTAAATTTATTACGAATTTGTTCCTTTGATATTTCAAATTTTTCAGTTTCTATTAGAGGTTCACGGGTGACTTCTTATTAAAGGGTCACCGTACATGTAAATACCTTTCAAATTTTTGAAAAGTCACTCCTGTATTACCGAAACTAAATTCCGAGAGTCGGGTCCCATTTTTAATTTCAAGTAATTTGATTCGCGTCATATAATTTATCTCTAGTCGAGTAATAACTCGTAGTTGAGTTAGTAACTACTCTCGAGAAACTTTCCGAATAGTAATATTGTAATTGACAGTAAAATAATGGTCTGTCATTGACGAACTAATTTTAGAATTTACCTACCTCTAGTAACTCTTCGGTATAACTTTCATAGAAGATCGACTAATAATTTCATTTCAGACGTTATTTCTCTTTATAATTACTTTTATTGATTATAAGAACGGAGTTACAGAAAGTACACACAGGAGAAGAAACGTGAAGGTGACTATATGGAGATTTAGTTCTGATTAGAGAAAACAACAACATTATTGAATAATGATTAGACCAGAAAAAAGACACTATGGTGTTGAGGAGAAGTGCATTTGAGTTCTATTCTGTCAATGTCTTTAGAAGGGTTATAGGTAAAACTTTTTACACAGGTAAGAAACGAGTTTTGAAAAGTATCTCAATGTTAGTATTTTTTTATTGTAAGTGGATTGTGAGTCAAGTCAAGTCAAGTGAAGTCAAAGAGTCAGCACAAGCTGAGAAACACTGGGGTACATAGCGTCGTGTGGTCCCAAGGGACTGGTTGTGGTTGAGGACCTCAAGTGAGTTTGAGTACAGGTAGCTCAGTCACTACGGTAGGTCGGTAGAGTAGGAGACAGTAGGGGAAGAAGACGTGGGTCAAGGAGGGTCCTAGTCTCAAAAAAGGTTACTTAGTTGAGAAACGTACTCCACCTGTTTCATAACGTCAAAGTCGAAATCGTAGTCAGGAAGGTCACTTGTGGGTCCGGACCAGAGGAAATCTTACCTGACCAACCTAGAGGAACGTCAGGTTCCTTGAGAGTTCTCAGAAGAGATTGTGGTGTTAAGTTTTCGTATTTAAGAAGTCTCGAGTCGAAAGAAGTGTCAGGTTGAGAGTGTAGGTATGTACTGGGATCCTTTTGACATCGGAACTGATCTGCCTGGAAACAACCGTTTAATTACAGAGACGAAAACTTATACGATAGATCCAACCAGTATTGAAAGGAAGGTTCCCCATTCGTATAAAAGTAAAGTACCGAAGTTAGTGGTAGACGTGACTAAAAGTTCGGGGGTTTTATTTCAGACTGTGACAAAGGTCACAAAGGGGTAAATAGACGGTACTTCACTACCCTGGTCTACGGTACTAGAAGGAAAAGACTTACAACTCGAAATTCGGTCGAAAAAGTGAGAGAAGAAAGTGAAAGTAGTTCTCCGAAAAATCAAGGAGAAGTGAAAGACGTCTTTCACAGTAGAGTATAGACTCCAATAACTATAAAGAGGGTCTTTAGAACTAAGGTCGAACACAAAGAAGGTCGGGTCACACAGAGTACTACATGAGGTGTATATTCAATTTATTCGTCCCACTGTTATATGTCGGAACTGTATGAGTAAAAGGATAAACCTTGGTCACACAACAAGGTACGGGTCAAGATTATCAACGAAGGACTGGACGTATCTTCAAAGAGTTCTCCGTCCAGTCCACCAGACCATAAGGGTAGAGAACTTCTTAAAAGGTGTCAAATAACACTATGTTTGTCAGTTTCCGAAACCGTATCAGTTATTTCGTCTTTATCTACTAAAAGACCTTGAGAGAACGAAAAAGGTACTAAGTCCCCAACAACCGTTAAACTAGAGACCAAGGAGAAGGAAAAGATTTTGGTCGAACTTGTAGACCTTCAAGTGGCAAGTGTATAACGACTTCGGACCGAACCTCTTAAAACTCGTAATAAAATGATCGTACACTCTACTCACGTTAACACGTCATCAAACTCGTAAGAAGCCGTAACGGAAGAAACACTAACCTTACTTTTGACTGGAAAAAGACAGGACACCGGTGACGACTCAAAAGGTTTAAACGACCGTATAACTCACGTCGTGAAAGTGTTGTAGTAGAAAGTCCTAAACTTTCTCGAGGTGATCTTAAGGTAGTGGAGGTGATCGAAACAAACATCACTACGAAAGATTCCGGGTAAACTGAAGTGTAAGGTCCTAACAGACCGAGATCCCCTCACTAGTGTGGTAGCACTAATAGAACCAGTACTTCGAGGAAAAACATGTCAAGAAGACACATAAGAACGGTGGAAAAGAATTATCGAAGACGAAGACAATACAGGTATGGTAAATATAGGAAATAGTTCGAGTAGAAACGTACTTTACAAGGGAACCATAGAGATTAAAAGAACTTCTCTAGAGATTAAAAAAGGTAAGAGAACAAAAGGAGATAAAGAAACGTAACTAGAGACTCTATCCGAAAGAATAGAGAGGATCGATAAGAAACCTTGAGACGAAAGTCTACGAATATAGAAAGGAAAAGAGGAACAAAAAGTGAAGAGAAGAAAAGTGTCGATAAAAATTCCGGAGGAGTCTGTCGGTAAAACAAAAAAACGTAAAGAAAAGGTACCCCTACCAGAACTAGGGACAGAGGACATCTTTTAGTACTTGGAGCAAGTATCAAATAGTTCGTGAGATAGATAGTCTAGATCAGGGAATTTAGATAAAGAGTGAAGGTGACATATTAGTATTCCCTAAACTAAATCCAGTGTGGGTTTACCAATTACCAAAAGAGATGAAAGAAGTTAAATTCAGACTTGAACCGTTATTCCTCAAGTACTAGACTCGGTGTCAATCGAGGGTCAGAACGAAAACGACTGACATATCTCGAAGAGGTAGAAACCGACGTTTCTTATATTAGTTAGACTAAAGGTACAACTGGTAGACCACTACAGGTACACATCTCAGAAGAGAACACAACGACCTTCTTCCACAAACGATACTGGTCACACAAGAGAACCGTTTTGAGATAATCGGAAAAAGGATAAAGTAAGGTATAAGGTTTCGGTTTAAAAGGACAATGGGGTCCACAAAGAACTGAAGTATGAAAGCAAAGGTGAAGGGAAATTACTTTTCATGTAGAAAAATCCCACAATTAATATTGTGAGTTCTTGGGGGAATTAGACTTATTAATAAAAAGAGAAAATTAAAACAGAAAAAAAGGGGTCTTCAATTATACATATTGATACCACTTAATAAATGTAAGTACAATTAGTACAATGTAACAAATATTCTAATTCAACTACTACTAATTAAATGGGATCAATATAAAGATCTTATTTTACTATTACAAAAGTCGATAGAGTTGAACTGTTCGTATTATACTAACTTAGTACACTAAGTTTAAGTGAAAAACTCAAAATTGGATTTAAGTACACAATGTACGAGATTTAAGTCTTTTTTTTTTATATATCGATATATTTTCACTTATCCTGACCGTAATCTTTCTAAACAATCTCTAAATCTTTTTATACAAAGTTAATATATACCAAAAAATTTAATAGAGTAAAAGTATCGAAAAAGAGGTAATTCATGATTTAGTAAATTCGTGAGATGTCACTAAAGATGTTCGTCAATAGAAGATGTAAAATATAATTAATCATAGACAGGGTTTAGACTACAGTCAGCTCAGAGAATCGAATCCGATGTTTAGTATGAAAGACGTTGGTTATTTGTCTTTAGTAGACCTTATACAAACTGATATTCTACTGGATGTAACAGTTTCCTGAGATCTTTTGTGATCTTTATTAATAAAAAGAGGGTTTTATCCGAAGGGACTACCGTGTCTACCATTTCTTTAACGGACGTTACGTCCTCTGGACCTAAGCTAAGGACCTTTCCCTTCTAGGGAACCTCTTTACTTATCGTTGGGTGAAGTCATAAGAAAGGACCTCCTAGGTTACAAGTCTTCTCGGACCGTCTGACGTCAGGTATCATAACAAACCCAACGTTTGTTATCGTGTACTGATTTATGAATCTTGACCTATACCTTGTTTTCTTACCAAGGTGTATCCTTTTCCTCATACAGTTCCGACGTATAACAGTGGAACGAATAAATTGAAGATACGTCTCATGTAGTACTCTTTGCGACCCGACCTTCTTCGTCTTCGACCTTAGTTCTAACGACCCTCTTTATAGTTAGTGGAATCTATACGTCTACTGTGGTGGGAATACCGTCTTTCACTTCTCCTTGATTTTTTGGAGGACTACTTTCACTTTCTACTCTCACTTTTTCAACTGAATTTCGAGTTGTAAGTCTTTTGATTCTAGTATCGTAGTCCAGGGTAGTAAAGTACCTTTAATCTATCCCTTTATCATCTTTGTCACAGTCTGAAATAAAACCCCCCGAACTTTTAGTGAAGTCTACCACTAACACCGGTACTTTACCTTTCTAAAAATGAGGAACCTTCCTTTCAATACTGATTGGATCTATTGTATAACTTTTCATCTCTGTAATGAAACGGTTGTTTCCAGGCAGATCAGTTCCGATACCAAAAAAAGTCACCAGTAATACCTACACTCTCAACCTGACACTTCTTTCGACTCGAAACTTCTTAAATATGAAAACTTAACAGCACAACCTCTACTGAGAACTCTCAGGGAACCTGACGTTCCTTTAGGTTGGTCAGGTAGGATTTCCTATAGTCCGGACCCACAAATAACCTTCCTGTCTACAACTTCGACTTTGAGGTTATAAAACCGGTGGAGTACTCTTCTCAACTAAGTAACCTTTTCTGCGACTAGGACCCTCCTAACCACTGTCCTCCTCTTCCCCTGCTGTCTCCTACTTTACCGATCCACCTGTACTCAAACCCATTCGAGGCCCTCAACCACTACCTGTCCCTCCTGACCGTACGACGCTAAGTTCCCCAACGTACCTCAATCTGAGCTGACTCGTTGACTTGACTTGACTTTCACTGATTGTGATATTGCAAGTTTTTATTTACTTTTATTATTGACCTACCATCTTCATAAATTATAAATAATTTCGATCCTATTTGACAAAGGTAAACTCCTTGACATTTTAGATTATTTTTATAAAAGTAATTTTTTTTGATTTTTAGATTATAAGAGCCTTACAAACAGAAAAATGAGGTTACAAAGGATAGAACATCATCCGACCGAGTACCTGGAGAAATTCTGACTACTTTCGATGTCTGAAGAAAGTCTACTTACTTGTTTCAGTTTTTATAATAGTGAAACTCCTCAATAGTCCTGTGTAAATTTGTGACATAAGGTCTGATTAATCGTGAAGGAATGGAATTTTTTTTATTAAAAAAGATTTTAAGTTAGAGAGGTTTTTATAAATAACTTAGAATCAGAATTCATGACTTCCTTTTTGCTACGTATTCTGTTTAAGTCAAGTCAAGTCAAGTCAGTGAGTCAGGACAGGCTGAGAAACGCTGGGGTACTTACCGTCGTGCGGTCCGGAGGGACAGGTAGTGGTTGAGGGCCTCAAGTGAGTCTGAGCGCAGGTAGCTTAGTCACTACCGTAAGTCGGTAAAGTAGGAGACATTAGGGGAAGATGAGGACGGGAGTTAGGGAGGTTCGTAGTTTCAGAAAAGGTTACTCAGTTAAGCGTACTCCACCGGTTTCATGACCTCAAAGTCGAAATCGTAGTAAGGAAGGTTTCTTTAGGGTCCCAACTAGAGGAAGTCTTACCTGACCAACCTAGAGGAACGTCAGGTCCCCTGAGAGTTCTCAGAAAAGGTTGTGGTGTCAAGTTTTCGTAGATAAGAAGTCACGAGTCGGAAGAAGTGTCAGGTTGAGAGTGTAGGTATGTACTGATGACCTTTTTGGTATCGGAACTGATCTACCTAGAATCAACCGTTTCATTACAGAGACGAAAACTTATATGATAGGTCCAACGAGTATCAAAAAGAAGGTTCCTCATTCGCAGAAAATTAAAGTACCGACGTCAGTGGTAGACGTCACTAAAACCTCGGGTTTCTTTATTTCAGACTGTGACAAAGGGGTAGATAAAGGGTAGTTCACTACCCTGACCTACGGTACTAAAAGCAAAAGACTTACAACTCGAAATTCGGTTGAAAAAGTGAGAGGAGAAAGTGAAAGTAGTTCTCCGAAAAATCAAGGAGAAGTGAAAGACGGTATTCCCACCACAGTAGTGTATAGACTCCAATAACTATAAAGAGGGTCTTTAGAACTAAGGTCGAACACAAAGAAGGTTAGGTCGGAAAGAGTACTACATGAGTTGTATATTCAATTTATTCGTCCCACTTTTATATGTCAGAACTGGATGAGGAAAAGGATAAACCTTGGTCAGAGCAAGGTACAGGTCAAGATGGACAACGAAGGACCGGACGTATGTCTAAAGAGTTCTACGTCCAGTCCACCAGACCATAAGGGTAGAGAAAGTCTTAAAAGGTGTCAAATAACACTAGGTGTGTCAGTTTCCGAAACCGTATCAGTTATTTCGTCTTTATCTACAAAAAGACCTTGAGAGAACGAAAAAGGTACTAGGTCACCTACAACCGTTAAACTAGAGACCAAGGAGACGGAAAAGAGTTTGGAACTTATAGTCCTTCAAGTGCCAAGTGCATAACGACTTCGGACCGAACCTCTTAAAACTCGTAATAAAATGATCACACACTCTACTCACGTTAACACTACATCAAACTCGTAAGAAGCCGTAACGGAAAGAAACCCTAA
Source organism: Capra ibex (assembly GCA_006410555.1). NCBI lineage: Eukaryota > Metazoa > Chordata > Mammalia > Artiodactyla > Bovidae > Capra > Capra ibex. The sequence goes on from SJYO01046538.1 coordinate 66,460,920, forward strand.
CCTTACTTTTGACTGGAAAAGGTCAGGACACCGGTGACGACTCAGAAGGTTTAAACAACCGTATAACTCACCTCGTGAAAGTGTCGTAGTAGAAAGTCCTAAACTTTATCGAGATTAACGTACTGGAGTTTTTTAGTACAAAACTATTCTCTGGATGTACTTTTATTAATGTTACGTCACACTTCTTACACATATTTTCTCTTTTTTACAATAAAACATTGGATGTCTTTGGTCTCTGAATAAGGAATCCCTCTATTTTATTCTTCGTTGTAAACTGGATTAAAGATTTCTTTCCGAAGTTGACACTTCTCCTTTATCTAACGATTTTGACTGTCGTATTTGTTTTGATACCTACGTACTTTCTTCTTTCATACAAATCCCGTGTACAAGAAACGATTATTAATAAATATGTTTCATCCTTTTAGTATATGTTGTCGTTTCGTTTTTAAATCAACCTGTATAATTTATGATTTAGAGTACGTACCTAGTGTCCAAACAATATCATTTCCCCGAACGTACTGAGTTACTTCGATACTCGGTACGGTACGTCCGGGTTGTGTATACCTCTTCAGTATCACTTCTCAAGACTGTTTTGAACTAGATGACCCTCTCCTTTACCTTTGTGTCAGGTTATATTAACTTATCTCTTTGGGTCCCTGTCATACTTTTCCGTTTTTCTATACTGTAGTCTTTTATTTCGAGAGTCCAATCTTCCACAGGTTATACGATAACCCCTTCTCGTCTCCTGTTAATGATTATCGAGGTGTTTCTTACTTCACCAACCCGGTTTCACCTTTACTACGAATCTACACCTACACAGACCAACACTTTCATTTCAAACTGTGACATTTCTTGTTACAACGTCTCCTTGAACTTTACAATCCAGGTACTCATCTCCGTTTATCCCACACTAGTTCGTCCTCTATCGTTCTAACTTACGGTTGTTGATGTAAAGTCAGGTCAAGTCAACGAGTCTACACAGATTGAGAAACGCTGGTCTACCTGACGTCGTGTGGTCCAGAGGGACAGGTAGTGGTTGAGGACTTCAAACGAGTTTGAGTACAGGTAATCAACCCCTACGGTAGGTCGGTAGTCTAGGAGACAGTAGGGGAAGAGGAGGGTGGAAGGTAGAAAGGGTCGTAGTCCCAGAAAATATGCTCAGTCAAGAAGCGTAGTCCACCGATTTCATAACCTCAAAGTCGAAGTTATAGTCAGGAAGGTTACTTGTGGATCCTGACTAGAGTAAATCCTACCTGACCAACCTAGAGGAACGTCAGGTTCCCTGAGAGTTCTCCGAAGAGGTTGTGGTGTCAAGTTTTTGTAGTTAAGAAGACACGAATCGAAAGAAGTATCAGACTGAGAGTGTAAGTATGTACTGATGACCTTTTTGGTACCGGAACTGATATACCTGGAAACAACTGTTTCATTACAGAGACGAAAAATTATACGATAAATCCAATCAGTATTGAAAAAAAGGTTTCTCGTTCGTAGAAAATTAAGGTACCGACGTCAGTGACAGACGTTAATAAAACCTCAGGTTCTTTTATTTCAGACAGTGAAAAAGGTTACAAAGGGGTAGATAAACGGTACTTCACTACCCGCTCCAACGGTGTTAGAATCAAAAAACTTACAACTCAAAATTCGGTCCAAAAAAACAAAACAAAACAAAACAAAAAGTGAGAGGAGATAGTTAAAGTAGTTTTCCGAGAAGTTCAGGAGAATTGAAAACGGTATTGTCACCACAATAGAGGTATATACTCCAATAACGATAAAGAGGGTCGTTAGAAATAAGATCAAACACAAAGTAGGTCGGACCGTAAAGTGTACCCTGAGACATATATTCAATTTATTCGTCCCACTGTTATATATTGGAACTGTATGAGGAAAGGACTAAACCTTAGTCGGACAAGAAGGTACAGGTCAAGATTGACAATGAAGGACTGGACGTATTTCTAAAGAGTCCTTCGTCCAGTCCGCCAAACCATAAGGGTAGAGAAAATCTTAAAAGGTGTCAAAAAACACCAAGTGTATCAGTTTCAGAAACCTTATCTGTTATTTTGTCTTCATCTACGAAAAGATCTTGAGAGACGAACAAACTACTAGGTCGTCTACAACCGTTAAACTAGAGAGTAAGGAAACGGAAAAGCTTTGGGTCGAACTTGTAGACCTTCAAGTGCCAAGTGTATGACAACTTCAGATCGAACCTATTAAAACTCGTAATGAAATGATCGCACACTCTACTCACGTTAACACGTCATCAAACTCGAAAGAAACCGTAAAGGAAAGAAACCCTAACCTTACTTTTGACTGTAAAAGGTCAGGACACAGGTCACGACTCAAAAGGTTTAAACGACCGTATGACTCTCGTCGTAAAAGGGTCGTAATAGAAAATCCTAAACCTTATAGAGTTGACCTTAAGGTAGTGGAGGTGATCGAAACAAGTATGACTACGAAGGATTCCAGGTGAACTGAAGTGTAAGGTCCCACAGACCGAGATCCACACATCAGTGTGGTAGCACTAATAGACCCAGTACTTCTAGAAAAAAATATGACAAGAAGACACATAAGAACGGTTGTAGAATCATTAGACAATTAATTTTACCTGTCCTTACCCTCATAAATTAAGTATACTGGTAATATAGACGATAACACCTGTTCTTAGGGATTCTTCTTTACCTCATGGGGAGTATCTATTTTTGCTTAGGTTTTGTGTCATGAACCTACGTCGGAGTTTTTGGTGTTTTACTAGAATCAAACAAAGGTTCCGTTTGGAAAGTTGTAGTGTCATTAGGTTGAGATACGGAGGTGTTGACTACGACTTATTCGACTTCAACTGACCAAAATACTTCTGGATTCTGTGTGAAATATTGATTGTGGTTTTTGTCTTTTACTATAGAACAAGTAATATCCCCTAACCTCAATTTTTCATCCTTCAGTTCTCTATAGGTCTTATTACCCGTTCAAAACGGAATTTCATGTTTTACTTCGTTCCGTTTCCGATTGTCTCAAAATAGTTCTCTTGTGTGACCAGTATCGTTTGTGGAAGAAGGTTGTTGTGTTCTCTGTTGAAATGTTTACCTGTAGTGGTCTAACAGTAATAGTTTTAGAATATTAAACATGTTTTGGTTTCTACCTCTTCGAGACATGTTAGTCATTATTGTTCTAAACCTCGACTTGACTGTCATCGAGTCTAGTACTCGAGGAATAGTGTTTTAAGTCCGAATTTAATTTCTTTCATCCCTTTTGGTAATCTGGTAAATCGACTGGATTAGTTTAGAGAATACTAATATGTCACCTCCACTACTTATCTAAGTTCCCTAATCTAGACCATTTGTCTCACGGTCTTTTAGACACCTGTCTCTAAACATTGTACCATGTCCTCCGTCACTGGTTTTATTTTCATCAGAATCCCCGGGAATATTTATCGACTCTTTTCTTCTCTCCGTTTTCCTTTCGTCTCTTCCCTTTCTATATGGGGAGACTTATGTCTCAAGGTCCTTTATCGTTCCTTTACAATTCTTCCGGAAGAATTCACAAGTTACGTTTCTCTTATCCTTTCTGATCTTTACTGGATTTAGTTTAGGGATTGCTAATATGTCACCTTCACTCTTTATCTAACTTCCCTGATCTAGACTATGTATCTCACGGATTACTTGATACCTACGTCCAAGTACTCTAACATGTCCTCTGTCCCTAGTTCTGGTAGGGGTACCTTTTCTTTACGTCCTTTCGTTTTACCGACAGACTCCTCCGGAATGTTTATCGATACTTCTCTTCTCTTCGTTTTTCGTTTCCTCTTTTCCTTTCTATATGGGTAAACTTACGTCTCAAGGTTTCTTATCGTTTCTCGCTATTCTTTCGGAAGGATTTACTAGTTACTCTCCCCCGTCAGGATTCTACCTCCTCCCTATCCTGTCCCTCTGGCGAAAGAAGGGGTGTTTAAGTAGTTTTCTTGTTAACTTGCGACTCTTTTAAGGTGTTTTGTTGAAGACTTACGGCCGTCTCCTATAGTCCGTGGGTCTTTTCGTCAGGTAACAGAAACTTTCCTCTACAAAATAGTTGTCACGACATATCTACCTCTTCAGAACTCCGATGACATGTTTATTCTGACTTTTGGTCTTCGTCCTCGGAATTCAGGTTTAGGACTCTTGCGGTCTCTTTAGGACTGAGGTCCCTTGTAGTTAGCTGTCCTCGAGTAGTTTGCGGAGGTATGGATGTCACTTTGGTTCGTGGTTGGTTCTCGGTTCTTCAAGGTCTCGTTCTGTATGGTACGTTTAAGAGGTCGTTGTGACCTTGTATTGGGACTTGGAGTTATATGTCCGACGGGTTTCAGTGAGGTTTGGGTAACTGTAGAGTATTGAGTAAACACCTGTGAAGTAATGTGAGGTCTCTCTTCTTAAGGTCGGGGTGGGTGGTTGTGTTCGAAGGGATTGGTCCTTTGGAACTATTCGGTGGGTATGTTGGGGTGGGTGTCGATCCTTTGAGGTGTTATTTCTCTTAAGGTGTTTGATGGTCTTATGACTTTCCGGTGGGGTTTGTGTCGTTATACTTATTCTACTTCTCTGTCTCCTTATGGGTCGTCCATTTCCTTGTCCTATTTACGGGTGGTTTGGTTCGTTTTCTCCTTCTCTATCTCTTAGATGGATTATTTCCTAAGACTTATTACTATCACTTTTACTAGTTTTAGAACTTTTGTTTTATCTTAGTGTCTATTTATCGGACCTCTGTTCCTAACTCTTCTACGTTCTTTCCAAATTATTCCTGGATCTTCTTTGTTTTTTCTCAGTTATATATTACTTACTACGTTATTTACTAATTTTTTTTTGTGAGACCTCCCATGTTTATCATCTTATTACCTCCTTCTTCTATCCTAATCAGTGCATCTTCTATCTTACCATCTTTATTTACTTAGTCTCTCCTTTTTTCTTTTTTATTTTCTTTACTCCTGTTAGAGTCTCTGGAGGCCCTGTTACAATTTGTGGCGTTGTAAGCTNCAGGTTTAGGACTCTTGCGGTCTCTTTAGGACTGAGGTCCCTTGTAGTTAGCTGTCCTCGAGTAGTTTGCGGAGGTATGGATGTCACTTTGGTTCGTGGTTGGTTCTCGGTTCTTCAAGGTCTCGTTCTGTATGGTACGTTTAAGAGGTCGTTGTGACCTTGTATTGGGACTTGGAGTTATATGTCCGACGGGTTTCAGTGAGGTTTGGGTAACTGTAGAGTATTGAGTAAACACCTGTGAAGTAATGTGAGGTCTCTCTTCTTAAGGTCGGGGTGGGTGGTTGTGTTCGAAGGGATTGGTCCTTTGGAACTATTCGGTGGGTATGTTGGGGTGGGTGTCGATCCTTTGAGGTGTTATTTCTCTTAAGGTGTTTGATGGTCTTATGACTTTCCGGTGGGGTTTGTGTCGTTATATTTATTCTACTTCTCTGTCTCCTTATGGGTCGTCCATTTCCTTGTCCTATTTACGGGTGGTTTGGTTCGTTTTCTCCTTCTCTATCCCTTAGATGGATTATTTCCTAAGACTTATTACTATCACTTTTACTAGTTTTAGAACTTTTGTTTCATCTTAGTGTCTATTTATCGGACCTCTATTCCTAACTCTTCTACGTTCTTTCCAAATTATTCCTGGATCTTCTTTATTTTTTCTCAGTTATATATTACTTACTACATTATTTACTAATTTTTTTTTTGTGAGACCTCCCATGTTTATCTTATTACCTCCTTCTTCTATCCTAATCAGTGCATCTTCTATCTTACCATCTTTATTTACTTAGTCTCTCCTTTTTTCTTTTTTATTTTCTTTACTCCTGTTAGAGTCTCTGGAGACCCTGTTACAATTTGTGGCGTTGTAAGCTTAGTATCCTCAGGGTCTCCTTCTTCCGTATTTCTTTCTGATACTCTTTTATGAACTCCTCTATTATCAACTTTTGAAGGGATTTTACCCTTTCCTTTAAAAGTGGGTTCGGGTTTTTTGGGTCTCTCAGGGTTTGTCCTATTTGGGTTCCACTTTGTGGGGTTCTGTGTATAATTAGTTTAATTGTTTCTAGTTTGTGTTTCTTGTTTATAATTTTCGTCGTTCCCTTTTTGTTGTTTATTGTGTGTTCCCCTAAGGGTATTCCTATTGTCGACTAGAAAGTTATCTTTGAGAAGTCCGGTCCTCCCTTACTGTCCTGTATGAATTTCACTTATTTCTTTTATTCGATGTCGGGTCTAATGACATGGGTCGTTTTTAGAGTAAGTTTATACTTCCTCTTTAGTTTTCGAAATGTCTGTTCGTTTTCGACTCTCTTAAGTCGTGGTGGTTTGATCGAGAGGTTGTTTACGATTTCCTATAAGAGATCTGTCCTTTGGGTTTTTACCACATATTTGAACTTGGGTTTTGTTAATTCATTTACCGTTATCCTAGTATGAATAGTTATTAATGGAATTTACATCTACCCAACTTATGGGGTTAGTTTTCTGTTTCTGACCGACTTACCTATGTTTTTGTTCGAGGATATATACAACAGATGTTTTCCGGGTGGAGTTTTGTTCCCTGTGTATGTCTGACTTTCACTTCCCGACCTTTTTCTATAAGGTACGTTTATCTCTGGAGTGTTTTATTTCCTCCTCATCGTTATGAGTATAAGCTATTTTATCTGAAATTTTGTTTCCAACACTTTTCTCTGTTTCTTCCTGTGATGTATTACTAGTTTCCTAGTTAGGTTCTTTTTCTATATTGTTAATATTTACATATACGTGGGTTGTATCCTCGTGGCGTTATACATTCTGTTTACGATTGTCCATACTTTCCCTTTTAATCGTTATTGTGTTATTATCACCCTCTGAAATTATGGGGTGAGTGTGGTTACCCATCTAGTTGATTTTTCTTTTAATTGTTCCTTTGTGTTTGAAATTTACTATGTTATCTGGTCAATCTGGATTAACTATAGATATCCTGTAAAGTGGGGTTTTGTTACTTAAAGTGGAAAAAGAGTTCACGAGTGTCTTGGAAGAGGTCCTATCTAGTGTAGGACCCGGCATTTACACTTTCACTTTCACCTCAACGAGTCAGTACAGACTGAGAAACGTTGGGGTCCCTGTGGTCCGAGGAGGTAGGTACCCTAAAAGATCCGTTCTCATGACCTCACTCAACGGTAAAGGAAGAGGTCCCTTAGAAGAACTGGGTCCCTAACTTGGGTCCAGAGGGTGTAACATCTGTCTGCGAAATGGTAGANCTAGTGTAGGACCCGGTATTTACACTTTCACTTTCACCTCAACGAGTCAGTACAGACTGAGAAACGTTGGGGTCCCTGTGGTCCGAGGAGGTAGGTACCCTAAAAGATCCGTTCTCATGACCTCACTCAACGGTAAAGAAAGAGGTCCCTTAGAAGAACTGGGTCCCTAACTTGGGTCCAGAGGGTGTAACATCTGTCGGCGAAATGGTAGACTCGGCGGAACCATTTAATTTTTTTTTTTTTAGTAAGATTCGTAGAAAAGACTGGTGTTACGTCATTCTAATCTAGAGTTAATGTTGTCTTTTTGATAATTTTAAGATTGTATACCTCCGACTTGTTGTGTGACGACTTATTGGTTGTTTAGTGTCTTCTTTATTTTTTTTCTTTAGTTTTATACGTATCTTGACTTACTTTTACTTCTGTGTTGGGTTTTGGATACCCTGTGACATTTTCGTCACGATTCCCCTTCCAAGTATCACTATGTCCGTATGGAGTTCTTTGTTCTTTTTTCAGTTTATTTATTGGATTGAGATGTGGATTTCGTTGATCTTTTCCTTCTTTACTTTTTGGAGTCCCTATCATCTTCCTTTCTTTAGAATTTTTAATCCCGTCTTTATTTACGTTTCCTTTCTTTTCTCTGGTATCGTTTTTAGTTGTTGTGGTTTTCGACCAAGAAACTCTCCTATTTATTTTAACTGTTTGGTAATCGGTCTGAGTAGTTCTTTGTTTCCCTCTTTTAGTTTATTTATTTAAATCTTTACTTTTGCCTCTCTAGTGTTGTCTGTTGTGTCTTTATGTTTCCTAGTATTCTCTGATGATAGTCGTTAATATACGGTTAATTTACCTGTTGCACCTTCTTTACCTGTTTAAGAATCTTTTCATGTTGAAAGGTTTTGACTTGGTTCTTCTTTATCTTTTAGAATTGTCCGGATAGTGTTCGTGTCTTTAGTTTTGACATTAGTCTTTAGAAGGTCGTTTGTTTTCGGGTCCAGGTCTGCCGAAGTGTCCACTTAAGATGGTTTTTAAAGCTCTCCTCGATTGTGGATAGGATGAGTTTGAGAAGGTCTTTTAACGTCTCCTTCCATTTGAAGGTTTGAGTAAGATACTCCGGTGGTAGTGGGATTATGGTTTTGGACTGTTTCTACGGTATTTTTTTCTTTTGATGTCCGGTTATAGTGACTACTTGTATCTACGTTTTTAGGAATTGTTTTAAGTTCGTTAATCTTAGGTTGTTGTGTAATGCTTCCAGTATGTGGTACTGGTTCACTCGAAATAAGGTCCCTACGTTCCTAAGAAGTTATAGGTGTTTAGTTAGTCACATTATATGGTGTAATTGTTTGACTTTTTATTTTCGGTATGCTAATAGAGTTATCTACGTCTCTTACGGAAACTCTTTTAAGTTGTAGGTAAATACTATTTTTGAGAGGTCTTTCGTCCTTATCTTCCTTGTATGGAGTTGTATTATTTTCGATATATACTGTTTGGGTGTCGTTTGTATCAAGAGGTACCATTTTTTAACTTTCGTAAAAAGGATTCCAGTCCTTGTTCTGTTCCCATGGGTGAAAGTGGTGATGATAAGTTACGTTTGGGATAGTTCGATGGTTGCCATAAAAAGTGTCTCGATCTTGTTTATTAAAGTGTTAAACATACCTTTATGTTTTTTGGAGCTTATCGGTTTCGTTAGAACTCTTTCTTCTTACCTTGACCTCCTTAGTTGAACGGACTGAAGTCCGAGATGATGTTTCGGTGTCAGTAGTTCTGTCATACCATGACCGTGTTTCTGTCTGTATATCTAGTTACCTTGTTTTATCTTTCGGGTCTCTATTTGGGTGTGTGGATACCTGTGGAACAGAAACTGTTTCCTCCGTTCTTATATGTTACCTCATTTCTGTTAGAGAAATTGTTCACCACGACCCTTTTGACCAGTTGGTGAACATTTTCTTACTTTGATTTTGTAAAAGATTGTGGTATGTGTTTTCATTTGAGTTTTATTTAATTTCTAGATTTGAATTCTGGTCTTTGATATTTTGAGGATTTCCTCTTGTATCCGTTTTGTGAGAGACTGTATTTAGTACCGTCCTAAGAAATACTAGGTGTAGGGTCTAATAACCTTTATTTTCGTTTTCATTTATTTAACCTGGATTAACTTTAATTTTCGAAGACGAGTTGTTTTCTTTGATATTCGTTCCACTTTTCTGTCGGAAGCCTTACCCTCTTTTATTATCGTTTACTTCGTTGACTGTTTATTACAGAGTTTTTATATGTTCGTTGTGGACGTCGAGTTAAGGTCTTTTTATTTACTGGGTTAGTTTTTTACCCGGTTTCTTGATTTGTCCGTAAAGAGGTTTCTGTATGTCTACCGATTGTTTGTGTAATTTTCTACGGATTGTAGTGAGTAATAGTCTTTTTACGTTTAGTTTTGGTGTTACTCCATGGTAAAGTACGGTCAGTCTTACCGACGATAGGTTTTCAGATGTTCGTTTACAATCTCTCCCACACCTCTTTTCCCTTGGGAGAATGTGGCAACCACCCTTACGTTAGATCATGTCGGTGATACCTCTTGTCACACCTCTAAGGAAATTTTTGACCTTTATCTTGACAGTATGTTGGGGTTTTGGGTTGACGACCCGTCTGTATGACTCCTTTGGTCTTGACTTTCTCTGTGCACATGGGGTTACAAGTAGTGTCGTGACAAATATTATCAGTCCTGTACCTTTGTTGGATCTACAGGTAGCCGTCTACTTACCTATTCTTTCGACACCATGTATATGTGTTACCTCGTGATGAGTCGGTAATTTTTCTTATGTAAACTTAGTCAAGATCACTCCACCTATTTTGACCTCGGACAATATGTCTCACTTCATTCGGTCTTTCTTTTTGTGGTTATTTCATATGATTCCGTATACATACCTTAAATCTTTCCACCATTACTATTGGGACATACACTCTGTCGTTTTCTCTGTGTCTACATATCTTATCAGAATACCTCGAGACACCCTCTCCCTCTTCCACCCTACTAAACCCTCTTACCGTAACTTTGTACATATTATAGTATACACTTTACTTAGTCGTCAGGTCCAAGTTACGTACTATGTCCTATGAACTCCGACCACGTGACCCTACTGGGTCTCTCTACTATACCCCTCCCTCCACCCTCCCTCCAAGTCCCACCCCTTGTGCACACGTGGGCACCACCTAAGTACAACTACATCCCGTTTTGGTTATGTTATAACACTTCATTAATCGGCGTTTAACTTTATTTATTTAAATATAATTTTTGATTTTTTTATTTTCATGAACTTGTATGTTTTTTCTTTTTTTTTCTAGTTACTTTTCTGTATCTCCTTTTGTTATTCTACCCTTTCTGATCTCTGGAGAAGTTCTTTTAATCTCTATGGTTCCCTTATAAAGTACGTTTCTACCTGATTTATTTACTGTCAATACAATACCTGGATTGTCTTCGTCTTCTATAATTCTCCACCGTTCTTATGTGTCTTCTTGACATGTTTTTTCTAGAAGTACTGGGTCTACTAGTACTACGACACTAGTGAGGGAATCTCGGTCTGTAGGACCTTACACTTCAGTTCACCCGGTATCCTTTATAGTGATGTTTGTTTCGATCACCTCCACTACCCTAACGTCAACTTAATAAAGTTTAAGATTTTCTACTACAACACTTTCACGACGTAAGTTATACGGTTGTTTAAACATTTTGAGTCGTCACCGGTGTCCTGACCTTTTCCAGTCAAAAGTAAGGTTAAGAATTCTTTCCGTCACGGTTTCTTACGAGTTTGATGGCGTGTTAACGTGAGTAGAGTGTATGATCATTTCATTACGAGTTTTAAGAGGTTCGGTCGGGAGTTGTCATATACTTGGTACTTGAAGGGCTACAAGTTGGACCTATGTCTTTTCCGTCTCCTTGGTCTCTAGTTTAACAGTTGTAGGTGACCTAGTAACTTTTTTGTTTCCTCAAGTTCTTTGAGAAGATAAAGACGAAATAACTGATACGGTTTCGGAAACTGACACACCTAGTGTTGTTTGACACCTTTTGAGACATGGTCTGGTGGACTGGACGGAGGACTCTTTAGACATACGTCCAGTTCTTAGTTGTCAATCTTGACCTGTACCTTGTTATCTGGACAAGGTTTAACCTTTTCCTCATGTAATTCAAACATAAAACAGTGGTACGAATAAATTGAATATACGTCTCATATAGTACTCTTTACGACCTGATTTCCTTCGTGTCCCACCGTAGTTCTAAAGACCCTCTTTATAGTTATTGGAGTCTATACGTTTACTGTGGTGGGAATACCGGCTTTCATTTCTTCTTGATTTCTCCGAAAACTACTTTCACTTTCTCCTCTCACTTTTTTAACCGAATTTCGAGTTGTAAGTCTTTTGTTTCTAGTACTGTAGACCAGGGTAGTGAAGTAGCGTTTATAAACTCCCTTGTTACCTTTGTCACCGTCCAAAAAAAAAAAAAAAAACCGAGGTTTTAGTGACGTATACCACTGACGTCGGTACTTTTATTTTTGTGAATGAGGAACCCTCTTTACAATACTAGTTGGATGTGTCGTATAATTTTTCGTCTCTGTAATGAAACGGTTGTTTCCAGACAGATCAGTTCAGATATCAAAAAGGCCAACATACTTACACTCACAACCTGATATTTCTTTAGACTCACGACTTATTAACGACAAAAACTTGACACCATAACCTCTTATGAGAACTCTCAGAGAACCTGACGTTTCTCTAGGTTGGTTAGGTATGATTTCCTTTAGTCAGGACTTACAAGTAACCTTCCTGACTACAACTTCGACTTTGAGGTTATGAAACCAATGGACTACAAGTCACGACTGAGTAAAATTTTCTGGGGCTACGACCCTTTCTAGCTTCCCTCATGCTATTCCCCTGTTATCTTCTACTCTACCAACCGACCGTAGTGACTGAGTTACCTGTAATCAAACTCATTTGAGATCCTCAACCATTACCTGTCCCTCCGGACCGTACGACGTAAGGTACCCCGGTGTTTCTCAGCCTGTGTTGACACGTTAACTTGACTTGACTTGACTTGACTCTCAAGTGGAGTTCTTTTAACCGCTAATTTTCCCTTATAAAATACGTTTCTACTCGTCGTATTTCCTGACTTTTTCCGTTCCTGGAAGGTTTTCGTCTTGTCTAATTCTTCTCTAACCTTCTTATGTGTCTTCTTGAAATGTTTTTCCGGAATTACTGGGTCTATTAGTGTTGCCATACCAGTGAATGGATCTCGATCTCGGTCTATAGGACTTCACAGTCCAGTTCGTTCGGAATACTTCGTAATAAATACTTGTTTCGATCACCTCCACTACCTTAAGGTTGAATCGATAAATTTTAGGACTTCATACTATCACAATTTCACAACAAGAATTATACAGTCGTTTAAACCTTTTGAGTCGTCATCGGTGTCATGATCTTTTCCAGTCAAAAGTTGGGTTAGAGTTTATTCCCGTCACAGTTTCTTACAAGTTTGATGACGTGTTAACCCGAGTAAATTGAACGATCGTTTTATTACGAGTTTTAGAAAGTTGGATCCGAAGTCGTCAACCTCTTCCGTTACCGTTGGGTGAGGTCATGTGAACGGACCTTTTAGGGTACGTACCTCCTCGGACCATCCGACGTCAGGTACCCCAGCGATTCTCAACCCGTGCTGACTCGCTGAACTGAAAGTGAAAAGTGAAAGTACGTGACCTCTTCCTTTACCGTTGGGTGAGGTCACAAGAACGGACCTCTTAGGGCCCCTGCCGTCTCGGACCACCCGACGGCAGATACCCTAACGTGTCTCAGTCTGTGCTGACCTCACAGAATCGTCGTCGTCGTCGTCCGAAGTCGTCATGTAATTGACTCTTTAAGATCTATATGTTTGGCCCAAATCTTTTCCGTCTCCTTAATCTCTAGTTTAACGGTTGTAAACAACCTAGTATCTCATTCGTTTCCTCAAGGTCTTTTTGTAAATGAAGACGAAATAACGATTCCGGAAACAGACACACTTTCGTAATCAACGAGTCAATACAGACTGAGAAGTGTTGGTGTACCTGACATGGAACGGTCCAAGGAGACAGGTACCTTAAGAAGTCCGTTCCTATGACTTCACCTATGGGTAAGGGTAACTCGGGTCCAGAGGACATAACGTCCGTCTAAGAAATGGTAGACTCGGTGGTCCCTTTGGTGTTGTTTAACACCTTGTCAGAATTTCTCTACCCTCACGGTCTGGTGGAATGTATAGAGTACTCTTTAGACACACGTCCTCTTCTTCGTTGTCAATCTCGGTCTATACCTTGTTGTCTGACCAAGTTTAAAACCTTTTATCATGTTGTTCCACCACATAACAGTAGGACGAACGAATAAGACAGGTATAATATAGTACGTTTTACAGTACGACCTATTTAGTGTTCAATCTTAGTCCTAACGGTCCTCTTTATAGTTTTTTGGAATCTACACACTTACTATGGTGTAATTAACGTCTTTCCCTTCTAGTTGATTTCAAAGGGAACTATTCCCACTCTCTCCTCTCACTTTCTCGATATAACTTTGAGTTATAAATTTTTTACCTCTAGTACCGTAGACCACGGTAGTGAAGTACCGTTCATCTTCCCTTTTTTACCTTGGTCACTGTCTGAAATAACAAAATCCGAGGTTTTAAACGTCCACTAACGAACATCGGTACTTTGATTTCCCCAAACGAGGATCTTTTCTTTCGATACCGTGTAGAAGTCAAGTCAAGTCAACGAGTAAGCACAGACTGTGAAACACTGGGGTACTTAGCGTCGTACGGTCCGGAGGGACAGGTAGTTGTTGAGGGTCTCAAGTGGGTCTGAGTTGTAGGTAGCTCAGTCACTACGGTAGGTCGGTAGAGTAGGAGACAGCAGGGGAAGAGGAGGACGGGGGTTAGGGAGGGTCGTAGTCTCAGAAAAGGTTGCTCAGTTGTGAAGCGTACTCCACCGGTTTCATGACCACAAAGTCGAAATCGTAGTAAGATAGGTTTCTTTAGGGTCCCAACTAGAGGTAGTCTTACCTGACCAACCTAGAGGAACGTCAGGTTCCCTGAGAGTTCTCAGAAGAGGTAGTGGTGTCAAGTTTTCGTAGTTAAGAAGCCACGAGTCGGAAGAAGTGTCAGGTTTATAGTGTAGGTATGTACTGGTAACCTTTTTGGCATCGAAACTGATCCACCTGGAATCAACCGTTTCATTACAGAGACGAAAACTAATACGTTAGATCCAACCAGTATTGAAAAGAAGGTTCCTCACTCACAGAAAATTAAAGTACCGACGTCAGTGGTAGACGTCACTAAAACCTCGGGGGGTTTTATTTCAGACTGTGACAAAGATGACAAAGGGGTAGATAAAGGGTAATTCACTACCCTGGTCTACGGTACTAGAATCAAAAGACTTACAACTCGAAATTCGGTTGAAAAAGTGAGAGGAGAAAGTGAAAGTAGTTCTCCGAAAAATCGAGGAGAAGTGAAAGACGGTATTCCCACCACAGTAGACGTATAGACTCCAATGACTATAAAGAAGGTCGTTAGAACTAAGGTCGAACACAAAGAAGGTCAGGTCGCAAAGAGTACTACATGAGACGTATATTTAATTCATTCGTCCCATTGTTATATGTACATGAGGAAAAGGATAAACCTTGGTCAGACAACAAGGTACAGGTCAAGATTGACAACGAATGACAGGACGTATGGCTAAAGAGTTCTCCGTCCAGTCCACCAGACCATAAGGGTAGAGAACTTCTTAAAAAGTGTCAAATAACACTAGGTGTGTCAGTTTCCGAAACCGTATTAGTTATTTCGTCTTTATCTATAAAAAGACCTTGAGAGAACGAAAAAGGTACTAGGGCTCCTAAAACCGTTACCTAGAGACCAAGGAGACGGAAAAGATTTTGGTCGAACTTGTAGCCTTTTAAGTGCCAAGTGCATAACGACTTCGGACCGAAGCTCTTAAAACTCGTACTGAAATGATCGTACACTCTACTCACGTTAACACGACATCAAACTCGTAAGCAACCGTAACGGAAAGAAACCTAAACCTTAGTTTTGACTGGAAAAGGTCAGGACACCGATGACGACTCAAAAGGTTTACACGACCGTATAACTCACGTCGTGAAAGTGTCGTAGTAGAAAGTCCTAAACTTTGTCGAGGTGACCTTAAGGTAGTGGAGGTGATCGAAACAAACATCACTACGAAAGATTCTGGGTGAACTGAAGTGTAAGGTCCTACAGACTGAGATCCACTCACTAGTGTGGTAACACTAATAGACCCAGTACTTCTAGAAAAAACACGTTAAGAAGACACATAAGAACGGTGGAGAAGAATTATAGAAGACAAAGAGAATCCAGGTCTGGTAAAGACAGGAAATAGCTCGGGTAGAAACGTACTTTACAAGGGAACCATAGAGATTAAAAGAACTTCTCTAGAGATCAGAAAGGGTAAGACAACAAAATGAGATAAAGAAACGTAACTAGTAACTTCTCCCGAAAGAATAGAGAAGAACGAGAAGAGACTTTGAGACGTAAGTCTACGAATATAGAAAGAAAAAGAGGAAACGAAAAGTGAAGAGAAGAAAAGTGTCGATAGACATTCCGGAGGGGTCTGTCGGTAAAAAGAAAAAAAGTAAAGAAAAGGTACCCCTACCTGAACAAGGGACAGAGGACATGTCACAGTGCTTGGAGTAAGGTATCAAGTAGTCCGTGAGATAGATAGTATAGATCGGGAATTTAGATAAAGAGTGAAGGTGATACATTAGTATTCCCTAAAATAAATCCAGAATGGACTTACCAGATCGTCAAAGGGAATGAAAGAAGTTAAACTCAGACTTAAACCGTTATTCATCAAGTACTAGACTCGGTGTCAGTCGAGGACCACAACAAAAACAATGGTCATATCTCGAAGAGGTAGAAACCTACGTTTGTTATATTAGTCAGACTAAAGCCACAACTGGTAGACCACTGCAGGTACACATCTCAGAAGAGAACACAACAACCTTCTCCCACAAACGATACTGGTCACGTAAAAGAACCGTTTTGAGATAATCAGAAGTGGGACGAAGTAAGGCGTAAGGTTCCGGTTTAAAAGGATAATGAGGTCCACAAATAACTGAAGGATGCAAACGTAAGGTCAGGGGATATTTCTTTTCCTGTAAAAAAACCCCACAATCAAGATTTTCCAGAACATCCAGAAGTATTTTGGCAAGTTGAAGTCAAGAAGTCACAATGACCAACCCCGTATCTGGACCTATAAACACTATAACTTACCATACGGAGCCTCTGTTTGTCTCTAGTAAGACAGCAAAAACTCTAACGTAGGTTCATGACGTAAAGTCTGAGAAAACAACTGGTACTACCGATGAGGTAAAGAAGACTCCCTAAGGACGGGCGTCGTCATCTATATTACCAGTAGACTCAATTTAAGTGGGTAAGGTCAGGTAAAATCGAGCGACTAAGGATCTTACAGTTACAAGTGGGAACGGTAGAGAACAAACTGGTGAATGTTAAACGGAACTAAATACCTGGACTGTAGGTCCAAGGATACGTTATAACGAGAAATGTCGTAGCCTAGAACGAAGATAGTGGTCAGTGTAGGTATCGACCCATAACAAAAACGAAACCGAGGTAGGGAAGTAAAAAAGACTTCAATAAAGAGGTCTTATACCGTGTAGATCCGTCACATAATTTTTCGTCTTTGCAGTGAAATGGTTTCCAACCATTTCAGTTTCGATTTCAAATAATTCATCAACATATACCTACACTCTCAACTTTGTATTTCTTCCGACTCACGACTTCTTATCTACTAAAACTTAACACCACGACCTCTACTGAAAAACTCACAGGAAACCTGTCGTTCCTCTAGTTTGGTCTGTAAGGATTTCCTTTAGTTGGGACTTATAATTGACCTTACTTGTTAGGACTTTGAGGTTATGGAACCGGTGTACTACGTTTCTGAGTTGTGTAACCTTTTCTGAGACTAAGAACCTTTCTGACTTGTGTTTTCCTCTTTCCCAACCGTGTCTTTATTCTGTCTTCATAGACGTTTGATACTTAAAAGAGTCGAAGGATTCTCGACTTATTCTTGTTTTCGTGCCGGTCCCATGCAAAATTGTCTCTTCTTGTCTTTATAGGTAAGACACAAACTCACAGAGGACGTCTCCATACCCAGTCGTCACGGGTCGTCGTCCCCGTCACCGAGACCGACGTCGTCTGGACCCAGACGATATTCGGGAGAACCTCCTCCAGTGGTAATTAGGGTATTATCTTGGTGGTCTTGAGTCTGTTCTGACCCCTTCGTCTGAGAACCTCTCGTGTTCGTTTTGGAGGACGTGTGATCCTTAGTCCTCTTTCCTCTTCACTACGGTTTTCTCTGACTAGGTCTGAACGGACACTTACACGTCCTCAGAAACCTTTTCCACACCCAGACACTACCGGACGACGTCCCAGTCTCATTACTCACACCGTCACGTACGTGGCCTGGTGAATCAAGTCAAGTCAGCGAATAAACACAGGTTGTGAAACCCTGGGGTACCTGACGTCGTGTGGTCCAGAGGGACAGGCAGTGGTTGAGGGTCCCAAATGAGTTTGAGTACAGGTAACTCAACTACTACAGTAGGTCGGTAGAGTAGGGGACAGTAGGGATAGAGGATGATGGAAATTAGAAAGGGTCGTAGTCCCAGAAAAGTTTACTCAGTCAAAAAGTGTAGTCCACTAGTTTCATAACCTCAATGTCGTAGTCGTAGTCAAGAAGGTTTATTATAAGTCCTGACTAAAGGAAATCCTACCTTACCAACCTAGAGGAACGACAGGTTCCGTGAAAGTTCTCAGAAGAGGTTGTGGTGTCACGTTTTCGTACTTAAGAAACTACGAGTCGAAAGAAATATCAGGTTGAGAGTGTAAGTATGTACTGATGACCTTTTTGATATCGAAACTGATCTGCCTGGAAACAACCGTTTCATTACAGAGACGAAAAATTATTCGACAGATCTAACCAATATTGAAAAGAAGGTTCTTCGTTCGGAGAAAATTAAAGTACGGACGTCAGTGGTAGACGTCACTAAAACCTCGGGGTATGTTATTTCAGACAGTGACAAAGGTGACAAGGGGGGTTGATAAACGGCACTTCACTACCCTGGTCTACGGTACTAGAATCAAAAGACTTACAACTCTAAATTCGGTTGAAAAAGTGGGAGGAGAAAGTCAAAGTAGTTCCCTGAGAAATCAAGAAACGAAAGACGGTATTCCCACGACAGTGGACATAAAGACTCTAATAACTACAAAGAGGGTCATAAGAACTGAGGTCAAACACGAAATAAGTCGGGTCGTAAAGAATACTACGTGAGACTTACATTCAATTTATTCGTCCATTGTTATAAGTCGGAACTGTATAGGGAATGGACTAAACCTTGTCCAGATACCAAAGTACAGGTCAAGATTGACAATGAAGAACCGGAAGTTTGTCTAAAGAGTCCTCCGTACAGTCCACCAGACTATAAGTGTATAGAAATTCTTAAAAGACGTCACACACACTGTGTGTAACAGTTTCCGAAACCGTATCAGTTATTTCGTTTTCATCTACAAAAAGACCTTGACAGAACCAAAAAGTTACTAGGTCACCTACAACAGTCAAACTAGAGAACAAGGAGACGGAAAAGATTTAGGTCACACTTTAGGCCTTAAACTACCAACTGTATGATAACTTAGGACCGAACCTTTTAAAACTCGTAATAAAATGATCGTATACTCTACTCACGTTAACACACCAGCAAACAGGTTAGAAACCGTAACGGAAAGAAACCCTGACCTTACTTTTCACTGGAAAAGGTCAGGACACCGGTGACGACTGAAAAGGTTTAAACGACCGTATAACTTACGTCGTGAAAGTGTCGTAGTAGAAAATCCTAAACATTATCAGATTGACCTTGAGGTTTTGGAGGTGATCGAAACAAGTATTACTACTAAGGATTTCGGGTGAACTGAAGTGTAAGGTCCTATAGACCGAGATCCACTCGCTAGTGTAGTAGTACCAATAGAACTTACACTTCTAGAAAAAAATTTATCAAGAACACACATAAGAACGGTGGAGAAAATTGTAGAAGACGAAGACAGTGCAGGTATTAAAAGAGAGGAAATAACACGGGTAGAAACGTACTTTACAAGGGAACCATAGAGATTATAGGAACATCTCTAGAGATCAGAAAGGGTAAGATAACAGAAGGAGATAAAGAAGGGTAACTAGTGACTACTTCCGAAAGAATAGAGAGGAACGAGAAGAAACCTTGAGACGTAAGTTTACTTATATCGAAAGGAATAGAGGAGATGGAAAGTGAACAGAAAAAAACATTCCGGAGGAGTCTGTTGGTAAAAAGGAAAAAGATAAAGAAAAAGTACTCCTACCAGAACTAAGGACGGAGGACATGTTACAGTACTTGGAGGTAGGGAACAGGAAGTCTGTGAGACCGATAGTCTAGATTAGGGAACTCAAATAAAGAGTGAAGGTGACATATCAGAATTCCCTAAACTAAATCCAGTATAGACTTACCGGATCACCCAAAGGGATGAAAAACATTAAATTCAGACTTGAACCGTTATTCCTCGAGTACTAGACTCGGTGTCAGTCGAGGGCCAGAACGAACACGACTGACATATCTCGAAGAGGTAGAAACCGACGTTTCTTATATTAGGTAGACTAAAACCATAACTGGTAGACCACTACAGGAACACATCTCAGAAGAAAACACAACAACCTTCTCCCACAAAAAATACTAGTTACGCAAGAGAACCGTTTCGAGACAATCGAAAATGGGACAAAGTAAGACAAGAGATTAAACTTTAAACGGGCAATGAGGTCCATAAAGAACTAAAGGATGTAAACGTGAAATACTGTTTATCTACTCCATTGTTACCTTTGTCGTTGTCTGAAATAAAAAGACTCGAGGTTTCAGTCACGTCTACCACTGACGTTAACACTACAATTTTCTGTGACTTCCCATTTATCCCATCGTCTCTACACGGACGTTTACCCGGAGAGACGATCCCGACCTGCAGGAACGTTTGCTCCGCAAGACGGTTTCTCAGACCTGTGTCGGAACTCAAATTACCAGGGAACGTTTGTTCCCTCGTAAGGGAAGAACACTATTTCTTCCTTATCTCCCGAAACATGTCTGAGACGTCATCTGATCCTAAAATGAAGGGAAACGATATACTATTGTACATACGTGTACCAGACACGACTTTTCAGAATAAGTACGTCAGACCTTAAGACGGATCCCCCGAAAATATTATTTGTCGTTAATCAAAAAACGGGTCAAGACAAGGAGGACAACCTCACACGTACAGTAGACAAAGAACACACAGAACATGACACAGTAAAGTGAACATTAGAGGTTGTCTGTGGACGAGGAACCTTCCTTTCGATACTGGTTGGATCTGACATATAATTTTTCGTCTCTGTAATGAAACGGTTGTTTACAGGAAGATCAGTTTCGATATATATATAAAAAAAAAAGTCATCAATACAAACCTACACTCTAAACCTGAATGCTTTTGACTCACGGTTTCTTAACTACGAAAACTTGACACTACAACATTTTCTAAGGACTCTTAGGGAACCTGACGTTACTCTGGGTTGGTCAGGTAGGATTTCCTTTAGTCAGGACTTATAAGTAACCTTCCTCACTACGACTTCGACTTTGAGGTCATGAAGCGGTGATTAAACTTCTTGACTGACTGATCTTTTTCTGAAACTACGAGTCTTTCTAATTGCCACCTCATCTTCCGTTGCCGTCTCCTGCTCTATCAACCTACTGTAGTGGCTGAGTCACCAATACTCAAACTCATCCGAGACCATCAAACACTACCGGTCCCTTCAACCGCACGACGTCAGGTACCCCAGTGTTTCACAGCCTGTGCTGACTCGCTGACTTCACTTTAACTTTACTTATACATTCAAATTCCACATGTCGTATTAATAAACTGAATGTATGTAGTATTTTTATAATATTACAAAACACTTGTAGGTAGTGGAGCATTTATATGATTTAATTTCTTTGTCTTTTTTTATAAAATAAA
The DNA here is from genome assembly GCA_006410555.1 of Capra ibex. Taxonomy (NCBI): domain Eukaryota; kingdom Metazoa; phylum Chordata; class Mammalia; order Artiodactyla; family Bovidae; genus Capra; species Capra ibex. The sequence continues at coordinate 66,482,231 of SJYO01046538.1, forward strand.
GGAGACTACTCTTAACAATCCTAAACACGAGAATCGTTACAATATATATAGTGTATTGTCACAATCAATATAAATAACACAACATGTAATGTAAGACTTATGAATAAATCGAATATTGACCTACTCACATCGAAAAAATGGGTTAGAGAGGAGGTCGGTAGGGGACAGAGACCATTGGTGTGTAGACTAGAGAAAAAGATACAAAAGGTCAAAAAAAAAAAAAAAATTACAGATTAACTGTATGGTGTGACATAAACAAGTAACGTATCACTAAACTATAAAGAAATACGAAGTTTTACTAGTAAATTAATTCAGATCAATGTTTTACAGAGTTTCTATAACAATCAGTAACTGATATAAGGGGTGAACCACTTAAAGTATCGGTACTAAGTAAATAAAACGTCGACCTTCACACATGAAGAATTAGAGGGAGTGGATAATGAAGGGAGTTTGGGAAAGGAAGACCGTTGGTGGACAAACAAGAGACATATATATCGAGACAAAGACGAAACGACAAAAAAGTTGACAAAACACAAAAAAATCTAAGGTGTAAATTCACTTTAATATGTCGTAACAGAAACACACTGAATAAAGAGAATCGTATTATATGACACCCAGGTAGGTACAATATCGTTTACTGTTATAAATTTTAAAAATACTGACTCATGTTAACGTATCGAACACGCACACACATACATGGTTTGAAGAAATAAGTATACAATTACCCATGAATTCAAGTGAAAGTGAGAGTACGTAACCTCTTCCTTTACTGTTGGGTGAGGTCACAAGAACGGAACTCTTAGGGTCCCTGTCACCTCGGACCACCCGACGACAGATACCCCAGTGTGTCTCAGCCTGTGCTGACTTCGTTGAATCGTCATCGTCGTTGTCGTTCAATGAACGCATAGGACGAATAACAATTATAACGACGTAACTTATATCACTCCGTATATAGAAAAGATTAACCGCAAAAACAAAACAACCTATTTATGATTCCTTACCTTTACTACCTAGTATATCATCAAGATAAAAATTAAAAAACTCTTTAGAGATATGACAAAAGGTCTCATTGACTTGGTTAAATGTAAGGATTTTGTCACGTGTTCGTAAGGAAAAAGAGGTGTAGGAGTGGTTGTGAATAATAAAGAACAGAAAAACTATTATCAGTAAGACTGTCCACACTCCACTTCTATTAGAGGTAAAAATAACCATGAGTGATAAACTATTTTGTAGCAAGATAAAGGAAATCAAGAAACGGGAACTAAAGGAAATATAGGAACCGTGTGGTGTTTCTAACGTGACTAACTCACCCCTTGTAAAACCTTAATCCTGAGTATCTATCTTTAGACCCCGAAAGTTCCATTAAAATTAAATTCTCCCAATAGGATCTTTAATCCCTTACTTTTCTCTACTCTGGGTCAGTTCATGTTTAATCGGAAATCTTTTGGATCTTCGTAGACCGTGCGAATTCTTGACTTGTTTCTGATCATGGCTCCATGATCCTCCTTCTCAAACTTTAGACTTAAGGGTGGTTCAATCACCTTGTTCCATCTTGTGAACCTAAAATAGATAAACTTTCAGGTAGTCACAGTGTCAAATCCTTATACTTAGTCCCGAAGGGTCCACCGAGTCACCGTTTCTTGAGTGGACGGTTACGTTCTATGTACCCAAGTAAGGGTCCCAACCCTTCTAGGATACCTCTTCCTTTACCGTTGGGTGAGGTCATAAGAACGAATCCTTTAGGGTACCAGTCTTCTCGAACCATCCGATGTCAGATACCCCAGTGTTTCCTCAGTCTGTGTTCAATCACTGATTTGTTCCTGTTAGTCCTGATTTCCTTTTTTTAGTTTGACTTTTAGATCTTAAGATATAGGTTGTTTTATTTTTAGGAGAATTTTATTACGACTTTCTTTATGTAAGACCACGAAAACAAAGGTCTATTCTTTGAACTATTCTGTACCTACTTTGTAGAAATTACTTTAGTACACTCTATCTTTAGACTTAAATATCCTTTCTTACTTCTTGTGACTTTTATACTCATTTATATTTTCTAATGAAAAGAGGAGACTTTAAGAAAATTTTTTAGGATACTTCTACGGTTTACCTTCATATACCGATATTTTAAGAATGTAATATGTACTCCGTTATTTTACAATTCAGTTCTATTTGACATTAATTCATAATATTAGGAAACTCGTTGGTCATCAACGAGTTTATCTATTCTGTCAATATCGATTTTTGTGGTTATATCTTCTATTGTACATTACGATCATTTATGACTCAAGTAGGTTTTCTTCATCCTTTATTCTTTATCTCTGTTTCCCGTTTTTTCTTTTTTTTTTCTTTTTCTTTTTTTGTTTGCACTCTCTAAATTCAGGATAGCATATCTGTCGAAATAATTTACATTCCGTTAATTTTTCTAGAATAGTCCGATGTCATTGTTCGTTTCTGGTTTATATACCACAGATGTTCCCTACGTGAAATTAATATATTTAAGTACGTTTGTTTTTATATATCTTCATCTTAACAATATACAAGTTTGATGGTGTGTTAACGTGAGTAGAATGTACGATCATTTCATTACGAGTTTTAAGAGGTTCGGTCCGAAGTCGTCATGTACTTGACACTTTAAGGTCAACAAGTTCGACCAAAATCTTTTCCGTCTCCTTGGTCTCTAGTTTAACGGTTGTAGACAACCTAGTACCTTTTTCGTCTCTCAAGGTCTTTAGGTAGATGAAGACAAAATAACTGATGTCAATTCGACGTGGTGGTTGAGTTACCTGTACTCAAACCCACTTGAAGCCCTCAACCATTATCTGTGTCCCTCCGGACCTTACGACACTAAGTACTACAACGTTTCTCAGTCTGTACTGACTCACTGACTTGACTTGACTTGACTTGACTTCGGAACCTGACACACCTAGTGTTGTGTGTCACCTTTCAAGATTTTCTTTACCCTTATGGTCTGGTGGACTGGACGGAGGACTCTTTAGACTTCGTTGTCAATCTTGACCTGTACCTTGTTGTCTGACCAGGGTTCAGTCCTTTCCTCATGTAGTTCCGACATATAACAGTGAGACGAATAAATTCAATATACGGCTCATGTGGTACCCTTTACGACCGAACCTACTTCGTATTCGACCTACGTTCTACAACCCTCTTTATATTTATCAGAGTCTATACTTCTATTGTCGTGGGAATACCGTCTTTCGTTTCTTGATTTCTCGGAGAACTATTCACTTTCTCCTCTCACTTTTTCGACCGAATTTTGAGTTGTAAGTCTTTTGTTTCTAGTACCGTAGACCAGGATAATGAAGTACCGTTTATCTACTCCTTTGTTACCTTCGTCACTGTCTGAAATAAAATAACCTGAGGTTTTAGTAACGTCTACCACTGACATCGGTAACTTAGTTTTCTCCGAACGAGGAACCTTCTTTTGAATACAGGTATAAGTTATACCTGTCGTATAACTTTTCGTCTCTGTAATGAAACGGTTGTTTCTAGGTAGATCAGTTTCCAAACTAAAAAGGTCATCAGTACACACTTATATTCTCAACCTGATATTTCTTTCGACTCGCTACTTACTACAAAAACTTGACACCACAACCTCTTCCGAGAACTCTCAGTGAACCTGACGTTCCTCTAGTTTCGTCACTTAGGATTTTCTTTAGTCAGGACTTATAAATAACCTTTCTGACTACAACTTCGACTTTACGGTTGTAAAACCGGAGCACGATACATCTTGACTGAGTAATCTTTACTGAGACTACGACCCTTTCTAACTTCCACCCTCCTCTTCCCCTACTGTCTCCTACTCTACCAACTTACTGTAGTGGTTGAGCTACTTTACTCAAACTCATTCGATGTCCTCAACCACTACCTCTCCCTTCGGACCGCACGACGTCAGGTATCCCAGCGTTACTCAGTCTGTACTGACTCGTTTACTTGACTTGACTCTTATCAATATAATAATTATAGTCTACTTCTTCTGCAGTTTTTTCCTTATGAAGGTACCGTTCCTCTCTGATAAAGTTTATACACGTGGATTATTTAACTTATTACGTTTTTCATGACTAAACTTCCATAATATACTGTTACAAATCGACTTTGAAGTGGTGAATTCATAGTCCTTAGTCGTTTTTGCATCTGTTTTGTGGTAGTTTTTCTACCTTGTTACCTTTTTGCCTTAATTAATCTGAAATAAACATAAACGTCTTGAGATGTGGTTATCGTCGAGTTATGTTTTAAAAAAAATTTAAAAATAAAAATGAAATAAAATGAAATGTTATGACATAACCAAAACGGTATGTAACTGTACTTAGGTGGTGCCCACATGTACTCAAGGGTTTGTACTTGGGGGGAGGGAGGAGGGTGGGGTATAGTAGAGAGACCTACGAGGGGCACGTAGTCGGGGTTCGTAGGACATAGGACGTAGTTTGTATCTGACCACCAAGTAAAGAATGTACGATCATATGTACAAAGTTACGGTAAGAGGGTTTAGTAGGGTGGGAGAGGGAGAGGGAGTCGCAGGTTTTCAGGCGAGATGTGTAGACACAGAGAAAACGACAGAGCGTATGTCCCAGTAGTAATGGTAGAAAATTTTAAGGTATATATACACAATCATATGACATAACTACAAAAAGAAAGACCGAATGAAGTGAGACATATTAGTCGAGGTCAAAGTATGTGGAGTAATCTTGACTAAGTTTACATAAGTAAAATTACCGACTCATTATGAGGTAACACATATACATGGTGTCGAAAGAATAGGTAAGTAGACGACTACCTGTAGATCCAACAAAGGTACAGGACCAATAATATTTGTCTCGACACTACTTGTAACCCTATGTACACAGAGAAAATTAAGACCAAAGGAACCACACATACGGGTCGTCACTCTAATGACCCAGTATTCCGTCAAGATAAACGTTAAAAAAATTCCTTAGAGGTGTGACAAGAGGTATCACCGACATGATCAAACGTAAGGGTGGTTGTCACATTCTTCCAAAGGAAAAGAGATGTAAAATTTCCCTTATACTACATAAGTGGTTTTATCTGGTATGCGAACTAGTACTTTGTTTGAATTTATGTAAAATTTCGTAATTTTGTATGGCTCATGAAAGAGAGTCATGTCACCTTAAACTTTTGTCATTTTAAGTTCCCTTTTAAGATGTATAAAACTTTAATTCGTCGTGTCATCGCATATTGTATGGTAACGCTAGTTGGTGTCATTGACTTGTGTCATCTTTTAATAGTCTATTAGAGTTATCTACGTCTTTTTAGTAAAGTACTTCACGTTATGAAAAGTACTAATTTTGTATTTTGTCGAATAGTCAATGATTCAACATATTCAAGGAAGACATAATTGGGAATAGTTCAAATACAAAACGTTTACGAAAGATGGTAAAGTGTCCAACGAAAAAGTAGAACATCGAATAAAGAAAACGACACGTCTCTAAAAAATCAAACTAAATCAGTGTGAATTAAAAACGAAAAGGACGAACACGAAAACCACAGTATCAGTTTTCTTAATGACGGTTTCTGCTTCCAGTCCTAGAATAAAAGACAAAAGAAAATCTTCGAAGCACCAAAATTCGGAATACCATTCAAAAATTAAGTAACACTCAATTAAAAAAACACACCACATTCTATCCCTAGACTAAAAGAAAGAAAGAAAAAGAAAAAAACCGTACACTAATAAGTCAAAAGGGTTATGAATAACTTCTCTGATGAGAACGAGTGAAACTCATAAGGACCGAGGGAACAGTTCGTAATTAACTGGTACCTACTATCCCGAACGAAGATCCGAGAGTCAAGAGAAGGTAACGAAATACATAGATAAAAATTACGAAAAATAATGATATCAAAACATCACCTCAATATTTACTTCTACAAACTACGAAGGACGAAACATGAAAGAATTTTAATGAAACCAATAAATCCCGAAAAAACAACAACAACAACAAGTTATTCTTAAAATTCCGAAAAATAGATAAAGACGATTTTTTTGTATTTTTTTACACGGTAATCTTAGAACTATACCCAATGTATATCTATCCCGAAACCCTTCTCACCTATAAAATTTTTGTAATAAAAAAGACTGGGTACTCGTATCCTATAGAAAGGTAAATAAACACAGAAAAAGTCATAGAAAGTAGTTTTAGTCATCAAAAGTCATATATCGAAAAATCCAAGGAACCAATTTAAATAAAGATTCCAAAAATTTTTTTAATAACAACTACGATAATATTTAACTTAGTAAAAGAGTTAACGAATAAAGTCCATAAAGTAACGACCATATATCTTTACGTAAATTAAAGACTTACGACCAAAACACAGGACATTTAAATGACTTAGATAAACGGGCAGGATTATCTATAAACCGTCTCAGAATTTTAATTTTAAAGATAAGTCGAAAAAAGACATTTTCGATTTTGACTAGATTTTTATTTCATGTAATTATATTAAATACAATCGTCTATATATTTTATGAATTCTTATATAAATTATTTTAACTACTCCTCTTAGATTTTAAATACATCTTTGGATTTCCTAGACTTTATCGACTTTTTGTCCTTGTTACAACCTTTTCAAATTTGATGTACTAAAGTTCTGAATGATATTCAAACTCACTCACTCACTCACTCACTCACTTCAGAGAGTCAGCACAGGTTAAGAAACGCTGGGGTACCGGACATCGGATGGTCCGAGAAGGTAGGTACCCTAAGAGGTCCGTTCTAATGACGTCTCCCAACGGTAAAGGAAGAGGTTCCCTAGAAGAGTTGGGTCTCTAGTTTGGGCCCAGAGGGTTTAACCTCCGTCTACGAAATTGGAGACTCGGTGGTCCCTTCTGATGACATTCAAATAATTCTCACACTATAGTCGTGTCGTATTTGTTTACCTAGTACTTGTGTCATTTTTTAAGTCTATATCGAGAACGGATATGCTGCTTACATGAAACAAGTTTTGTGATCGTGTCAAGTTACTTTTATCTTTTCACAAATTTTGGTTAGTTAAACCACATTTATAAAGTTTATCTTTTAATTTGAGGTAGGAGGAGAGTATGGCACGTGTTTCTAATTAAACTCATCCTCGCTCTTGGATTTATAGTTCCGATTGAGAAGGTATTCTTTTACTTTTCTTACAGAAGTACCAAACCTTTATTCTTTTATAAAGAACCTGATTTCTAACTTCTTAATTAGTATTTTTAAAATTTAATAATTCAAAATAAAATATTTTTAAATTTCATAAAATAAGTCATCTGTAATTTTTTTTACAAATTTACGTTATATATTTTGACCTTCTTTTTAAATACTACCTATATTGAGTCCTTTCTGAAGATCGGTCCTTTTTTTTGATACACACATAAATTACACATACTCTCATCTATCCCCTTTTAAGTTGTTTAATTCAACTATAATTCTTTTGTTTATTAGTTTATTTTTTATACGTATTTTGTGAACTTTTCTTAATTGTTTTATTCTAATTTTAAAATCATAAATATTATTTTTTCCATGATTACCGTGATTAGTATTTCCTTGATGTTCATTTTTAATCTTGTCCTTTAGTAAAACGTAGATGATCTTACTGATTGTAAACTTTTAAACATTATAGTTTATAACTACCCCTAAATTCGTGAACCTCGAAGGTATTTAGTACTTTACTGTTTGAGAAACCTTTTTAAATATCGTTTAATATATAGACACACATACATATAGATATTAAATAAATATGTAACTCATACTGTGTGGTAAATGAGTCCGTAAATAAGTTCTCTTTTCTATAAAAATGTTTTTTAATGATGTTAGTACAAGTATCACCGAAATATACGTTAGTGGTTTTCGATCATTATTACGACTTTCACGAGTATTTACTTATTACCTTATTTATCTTCGTTACATGACTATGGTGTTATTGTACCTACTTTGAATTTTTTCTTTTACTTTTACTTTATTCTACGTTTTGAGTGTGTACTGTATACTATAGTAAAAAATTTTCCATTTCTAGTCCGTTTTTGTCAGATATCACTATTTTTAGTCTTGTCACTAATGGGGACGATGTCCCGCTAACCAAAATTACCCCGTACTTGTTCTAAAGGGTCCACTCTTTTTATAGGATATAGAATTCACACCACAATGAATGTACCTACACAATTAAAAAGTTTCGGTTGTTTCGAGACGTAAATTAACATCCATTTAATTTGGAGATTTTGACATAATACTTTCTTATGTCTCAGCAAATAGTAAGTCAAGTCAAGTCAAGTCAGTGAGTCACCACAAGTTGAGAAGCGTTGGGGTACTTGGCGTCGTGTGGTCTGGAGAGACAGGTAGTGGTTGAGGGCCTCAGGTGGGTTTAGATACAGGTAGCTCAGTCACTACGGTAGGTTGGCAGTGTAGGAGACAGTAGGTGAAGAAAAGGTCGGGAGTTAGAAAGGGTCGTACTCTCATAAAAGTTTACTCAGTCGAGAAGTGTAGTCCACGGCTTTCATAACCTCAAAGTCAAAGTTGAAGTCAGGAAGGTTACTTGTGGGTCCTGACTAGAGGAAATCCTACCTGACCAACCTAGAGGAACGTCAGGTCCCCTGAGAGTTCTCCGAAGAGGTTGTGGTGTCAAGTTTTCGTAGTTAAGAAGTCGTGAGTCGAAAGAAATATCAGGTTGAGAGTGTAGGTATGTACTGGTGACCTTTTTCGTATGGGAACTGATCTGCCTGTGAACAACTGTTTCATTACAGAGACGAAAAATTATATGACATTTCCAATCAGTATTGAAAGGAAGGTTCCTCATTCGAGGAAAATTAAAGTACCGACGTTAGTGGTAGACGTCACTAAAACCTCGGGGAGATTTTATTTTAGACAGTGACAAAGGTGTAGATAAACGGTACTTCACTACCCTGGATTACGGTACTAGAATCAAAAGACTTACAACTCAAAATTCGGTTGAAAAAGTGAGAGGAGAAAGTGAAAGTAGTTCTCCGAGAATCAAGAAGAAGTGAAAGACGGTATCCCACGACGGTTGACGTATAGACTCCAATAACTATAAAGAGGACTTTTAGAACTAAGGTCGAACACGAAGAAGGTCGGGTCCCAAAGAGTACTACATGAGACGTATATTCAATTTATTTGTCCGATTGTTATATGTCGGAACTGTATGAGTAAAAGGATAGACCTTGGACAGACAACGATTTTAGACCTATCTCTTAAAACTCGTAACGAAACGATCACACACTCTACTCACATTAACACACCGTCAAACCCGTAAGAAACCGTAACGGAAAGAAACCCTAACTTTACTTTTGACTGGAAAAGGTCAGGACACCGGTGACAACTCAAAAGTTTAAACGAATGTATAACTTACTTCGTGAAAATGTCGTAGTAGAAAGTCCTAAACTTTATCAAGTTGACCTTAACGTAGTGGAGGTGATCGAAAATTGTAATTATTTGATTCGGTACGGGACACCCCGGTGGGTTCTACCTACTCGTACCACCTCTTCAGCTGTCTTACACCAGGGGACATTTTTCCTTACCTTTGGTGAAGTTATAAGAACGGAATTCTTAGTGTACTTATCATACTTTTCCGTTTTACTATCCTATGACTTTCTCCTTGAGACGTCCAGTCATCCACGGGTTATACGATAACCTCTAGTCACCTCTTTATTGAGGTCTTTCTTACTTCCCTATCTCGGTTTCGTTTTTGTTATGGGTCGACACCTACACTGACCACTATCGTCGTTCCAGGCTACGACATTTCTCGTTATAAGGTATCCTTGGACCTTACAGTCCAGGTACTTAGTTCCGTTTAACCTTCACCAGTTTGTTCTCTACCGTTCCCACTTGCAACTGTAAGATCCTTAGTCGCTTGATTTTACCTGATCTTACCTACTTAAATTGAGTCTACTGGTAATATAGATGATGACACCCGTTCTTAAGGAATCTTCTTTCCCTCATGGGTAGTACTAGTTGTTTTCTCAGACTTTACGTTATGAACCTACGTTAGAGTTTTTGCTGTCTTACTAGAGACAAGTAAAGGTTCCGTTTTGTAAGTTATAGTGTCATTAGGTTCAGATACGGGGTTGGTTATTACGACTTCTTCGACTTCAACTTGTCAAGATACTTCTGGATGTTCTGGAAAATCTTGATTGTGGGGGTTTTCTACAGGAAAAGTAATATCCCCTCACCTTACGTTTTCATCCTTCAGTTCTTTGTGGACCTCATTGTCCGTTTAAACCGGAACCTTATGCCTTACTTCGTCCCGTTTCTGATTATCTCAAAACGGTTCTTTTACGTGACCAGTATCGTTTGTGGGAGAAGGTTGTTGTGTTCTCTTCTGAGATGTGTACCTGTAGTGGTCTACCAGTTGTGG